>JXCR01143424.1:46767-102900 GCA_002079205.1 Phalaenopsis hybrid cultivar
ATCTTCCACTAGCTGGTCGGTAGAGTCATCCTCTACATCGAGGCAATTCTCACCGAAAACAACCATGCAAAATTCCGAATCATCGACTGTCCAACTGTACCAAATCCGAGACCCTCTTTCGATTTTGGAGTGCGATTTTAGAATTCCATAATTTCTCAAAGAATTGTAGTTTGTCTTTTGAGATTTTCTTCGATAAATGTCCTTGTTGAATTAANTATCTAGGTTTAGTGTTGGTAAAACCTAAAGATTTATTTCATTTAGGTTCAATTTAAATAAAACCTAAAATAGGATGTAATTCAGGTTCAATGTTGATAGATACTAAATTTTATGATGGTTTAAATCCAATGTCGGTAGCATTTAATGTTTAAGATGGTTTATGTTTAATGTAGGTAGAGCTTAAGGTACAAGGATGATTTAGGTTCAATGGAGGCGTAACCTAAAATTTAAGATCGTTTAAATCCAATGTATGTAGGACTTAAGATTTGAGATGGTTTAGGTTCATTGTAAGTAGAACCTAAGGTATGAGCATGATTTAGGTTCAATGTAGGTTGAACCTAAAGTTTAAGATGGTTTAAGTCCAATATATGTAGGACTTAAGATTTATGATGGTTTAGGTTCAATGTAGGTAGAACCTAAACTTTAAGATTGTTTAAGTCCAATGTATGTAGGACTTAAATTTAAGATGGTTTAGGTTCAATGTAAGTAGAACTGAAGGTATAAGGATGATTTCAGTTCAATGTATGTTGAACCTAAATTTTAAATGGTTTGAATCCAATGTCTGTAGGACTTACAAATTTAATATGGTTTAGGTTCAGTGTTGGTAGAACCCACGGTATGAGGATTATTTACGTTCAATGTTGGTAGAACCTAAAGTTTAAGATGGTTTAAATTTAATGTATGTAGGACTTAAGATTTAAGGTGGTTTAGGTTCAATGTTTTTAGAACCTAAAGTTTAAGGTGGTTTATGTCCAATGTATGTAGGACTTAAGGTTTAAGATGGTTTAGGTTCAATGTAGGTAGAAACTTAGGTATGACGATGAATTAAGTTCAATGTAGGTAGAACCTAAAGTTTAAGAAGTTTTAAGTCCAATATAGGTAGCACCAAAATTTTAAGATGGTTTAAGTTCAATATAGGTAGGACCTAAAGTTTTTGATGGTTTAATTCCAATGTATGTAGGTCTTAAGATTTAAGATGGTTTAGGTTCAATGCAGGTAGAACGTAAATTTTAATATGGTTTAAGTCCAATGTATGTAGGACTTAAGATTTAAGATGATTTAGGTTCAATGTAGAAAGAACCTAAGGTATGAGAATGATTTATGTTCAATGTAGGTTGAACATAAAGTTTAAAATGGTTTAAGTCTATTGTAGGAAGGACCTAAAGCTTAAGATGGTTTAAGTCCAATGTAGGTATGAATTAAGATGATTTAGGTTCAACATGGATTTAACCCAAGGTCTGAAATAATTTTATGTCCAATGTAGGTAGGACTTAACGATGATTTAGATCTAATGTAAGTAGGACCTAAAGTTGGTTTAGGTTCAATATAGATTGAACTTAAGGTTTGAAATAGTTGTAATTCCAATGTGGCAGGACTTAAGGTTGATTTAGGTTCAATATGGATTGAACCTAATTGTTTGAAATCGTTATAAGTACAACCTATGCAAGACTTTGACTTAGGTTCAACATGGATTAACCCTAAAAGTTTATGTCATTTTAAGTTCAATGTGAGTTGAACTTAAAAGTTTAAGTTAAATTTGGTTCAATATAAGTTGAACATATGGTTTATGTTAACCTAAAAGTTTAAGTTTAAGTTAGCTTAGGTTTATCTTAGGGTTTTAGATAGCTAAGTTCCAGTTTGGGTATGACATAAGAAAGTTTGATGAAGTCTAATGTAGGTTAGATTTAAAGTTGACTTAGGCTCAATATTGATTGAACTTAAGATTTATGTTGATTATTGACTTAGATTCATATTGGGCTGAACCTAAAATTTTGATTTGACTTAGATTTAAGTTGGGTTGAACCTAAGGGTTTGATTTGACTTAGGTCTAAGTTGGGTTGAACCTATGGGTTCGATTTGACTTAGGTTTAAGTTGGGTTGAGCCTATGGGTTTGATTTGACTTAGATTCAAGTTAGGTTGAACTTAAGGGTTCAATTTGACTTAGGTTCAAGTTGGGTTGAATCAAAAGGTTCAAGTTGGTTTAGGTTCAAGTTGGGTCGAACCTAAGAGGTTAGGTTTAGTTAAGTCTAATGTAGTTAAAACTTTAAGGATTTAATTAATTATAATTTAGATTAGATCTAATTAGGTTTGAAGGTTAATTAAACCTAACATGTGTAGGTTTAATTAGATTTAATTATGCCTAATTTGGGCTAGACCTAATTAAAGTATATGATTATTTAAATCAAATGAAATTAAGGTTTAACTAAATTAATTATGTTTAAATTTGGGTCAGCCCTAATTAGGTTTGAGTTTAACTAAGCTTAATGTAAGCAAGGCTTAATGTGGTTAATTAGGTCTAATTAGGTTTAGACCTAATTGGGGATTTTGTTGAAGTAAGCTTAATGTCAGTAAGGCTTAATGCATTTAATCAGGTCTAATTAACGTTAGAATTAATTGGTTTTTAATTTAATTAAGCCTAACATAAATAAGGCTTAATGTTTTTAATAAGGTTTAATTAAGGTTAGAGCTAATTGGGTTTTATTGTGTTAAGACTAATGTGATTAAGGTTTAAAAGGGTTAATCAGATCTAATTAAAGTTTAGACCTAACTAGGGTTAAAAACAATTAATTAGGCCTAATGATGATTTAGACCTAATTAAGGTTTTAGTGAAGTGGGGGTTCATCTAGAATAAAATTAGATGTCTGAGTTTGGTTTGAATCTACTTGGGAGTAGATTCAAGTGAAAACTTGAGTCTATGTTGGTTAGACCTGAGGGATTTTATTTTAGGTCTGTAAGGGTTAGACCAAATCGTTTTAACGAGATGACTAAACCCCATGTTGGTTACTGTTTATGATCACCCTAGATCTAATTTTGGAATCGTACCTAAGGTTTAGAATTTGTTCAATCATACATGTCCTTTAGGGCTAAGGTTCAAGCCTAAGAAAATCTAGGGTTTAAAGTGTAAATTTGAATCTTACAATGTTGACCCTAAGTGATGAAGATGTCATTTTAAATTTTCAAATGGCTAAAAATTGTCATTTTAAAGTTTGAATGTGTCACTCTAAATTTTCTAACCATTTTAAAATTTAATTTCTAAGTTCTTAATATTTGATAATTATTTTTGAAATAATTATGAAATTTCATAGAAATTAGAAAATTAGATCCTAGGGAATTTTCTTAACCTTGGAAAAATCAGAGGGTGTTCTTAAGGAATTAAAGTTTAATCCCTGAATTTTATAATTTTTTTATATTTATAAAAAACTTTAATAATTAAAAATACTCCAAAGTGTAATTAATTTATTAAAATTAAATATAGTTTATTAAATTTTAATTTTACCTTAATAATTTTCTCCTCATTTTTCTGATTCTAGGGGTACTTTTTTCATATTTTTTTTATTTTACTAAGTTAAGTTATGTATTTTTGAAAGTTTTTGTCATTTTTTGAATTTAAATAAATACGAAATTCTGAATTTCCTAGTTATACACTTTGGTGGCTGACTGGATCATCAGATTCATCAAAACTTTAAGTGGCGGTGTTAGATTGGCGGAGCCTTCCATGTACGTGATGAGCTGGCCTGCGGTTTTGTTTGTTTTGTATAGACAAATCCTTGGTTCGACTCGATCCTAGCCATCCATTTTCGATACACGAAAATGGACAACATTGGTTCATCATCCCAAAGAGAGACGGACAGAATGCCAATCATGATAAAAGCTTAAGATCTCCCCAGATCTTGCACCAAATTTATAAGTTTTGTTCCTAAAGCATCATCTCATCATGGCAAACCCATCTTTAGAGATCTTTGGCCATTAAGTGATGATCCTCTTCACAATGTCTGAAAACCAAGACAAAATTAGGGTTTGGCACATACCTTGGCCTCAGAGGATGAAACTTCAATTAGAAACATTTCAAAGCTTTTCCTTGAGTATAGAAAGCATCTCTTTATTCCAATTTGAGCTGAAATTTGGTCTTGGTATGAGCTTGATTAAATGGGGTCAAGGCTTTATTGAGGAGTGGGTTAGAGCCTATAAAGAGGGCCAATTTTTATTGTAAATCTCTTTGTGGAGTCTAGGGAAGCTTTTAAATGAGTTAATTTGGAATTTTTATTTGGTTTGTGTCAAACCCAAAAATTGCCCTTGAATTTGGGAGTGAAATTGGAACAAGTCTGTGGATTTCAAAAGCTAATTCTATGAGGAATTAAGTCCTTACGATGTAGAGGATAAATTTGTTGTTGAGAGCTTTTGGAATTGGGGACTCTAGTTCGGTCTCATCTCTTTGATGCTCTTGGGTAGCTCTTTTATAGCCATTAGAGGAGTCTATAGAACTTTGGATTGATTGGGGAAGGTTGGTGGTGGTGTAGGGGAGTCGGAAGAAGATAAAGAAGGCTGTGCATATCCATCTTCTCTCTTCCCCATGAATTTTCTATTATGAACTTGAGAATAGATATATGGGAAGTCCATGGTTTGTTTTTTCCCCATTGGCTGGTTCATGAGGTGGATAAGGCTTCTTAAAATGAACCGAGTTAGCCTTCCCCACATGAGTTCATGAGTTATTTGATGAGTTTTAGATGAGATGACACATAAGCCTTCTCTTTCCCCATTTCCATAATTTTGTCAACATGACATTAATCATCGATAAGATAATGGCTTGATTGAGTCTTTCACCTATTTGATGGAGGTTGTGTTGAGTGATGATCTCACCTTGTCTTCCTTCCATGTTTCGTGAAGGAATGACACATCCTCCCCTACCTTCATGATGACCTCATGATAATTTTGACTTGAGGCAAACTTTTGGCTCATTGGTCTTTTATGAGTGTTTGTCATGTCATTATTGGTCTCATGGGTCATGGGTGACCATTTGACAATTTTTCATAACATGAATTTAGGGTTTAAGTGTAAAGTATGGGGTTGGGGTGGCCATGGGTTTTATCTTGTTATGGGTTTAAACCATGATTTTAAATCTAAATCCTTGGTCTATTAATCTTTAATTTCATTCTCTTTTAGCTATTAAATGATTAAATAATTAAGAGAATAAAATAATTTGATGAAAATACCAAATTTTGACAAAAAAATGGTAAAGCTCACCAATTTTTACCAAGTTGACTAAGTTGACCAAAAATGGTAAAGTTGATCAAGTTGACTTGCTTGACCATGCCATGGGTTAAGTTAGTCACGGGGTCATTAGATTTGATAGGATGATGATACGCCTAAAAAATACCTACTTTTTCATATATATTTTATGTAAATTTTAATACTTTTTAATGATATTACACTTTAAGGGAAAGTATTTTACATATTTTTTGTTTAAGTTAAAAGAAATGAACTTTTGGAGAAAATGAAGCAAAAATAGTACAATTTGGAGTAGAAACGAGCAAGAAAGAAAATTCTGACTTGACACATTTCGATATGTCTTTCAATGCATAATCTATGTTTCATTTCTCAATTATTTTTGAATAAAATTAAACTTTACAGATATGTTTTTTTCATGATTATTTTATAGGTTTATCTGTTAAGAGTGAAACACAACTAAAACGAGGCAAAATATAGCCAAATAGAACAAAATAGTGGAGTTATTGTAGGGTGGCGCATGATGTGTCTAAGTTGACTCTTGGTGGATTAAGGCGGTTCAGGATAAATTTTGGGTGAATTTTCAAAGGGAGACTTGTTTTAAACACCCCTTGGAGTGATACAATGCATCTAAACACTTTGGAATGTTCTTTTATGAAGTGATATGTCTCTTGGATCAATGGACATATTTTTTGAATTCAAAAGAGTTGATTTTTAGATAAAATTTTGGAGGGAATGTTGAATTCTTTTTTAAGTGAGGCAGCCTTTACAGGGAAGTCTAGGGCTTTAAGAGGAGTTTAGAGAGTGGCATGAGTGAGTGTGTGTGTATGCCATGAGAGAGAGAGAGGCAAGGGCTTATAGATTTTTTTCAAGGATTGTAAGAAGAGAGGGAAGGTGAGAGATTTCTTCTTCATGACACTTCTAAGAGAGAATTGAGAGTGCTTGTAAAGAGACAAAGGCTTGAAGAGAACTTCTAGGGATTTGCTTGGGAAGGATTGTGAGATAAGTTGTGTTTTTTGTTTCTTTTATTTTATAAACTTGTTTTTATTAATGACATCAATGTTTTGTCGTATCCTTTTCATGAATTCTGAGTAGTCTTTTTGATCATTTTCCTTACTTTAAGATATGGTTTCGTGAAGAATTGATTTTGTTATACATATTTAAATGTCAATAATTTGTGATTAATTGAACCCAGATCTTCATTTACTTTTTGATTTAACCAATTGAAATGTTAAAATGTGTTGAGAAACATATGTTTTGAAAGGGCTATGATTTCTACAACATGGAGAGAATCACATTTGATTTGATGGGAGAGTATTTCATCCATAGAGTTGGGTGAAATTGGAGATTTTTAGGTGATAGATTAAAATCCCCAATTTGGTCTAGTTGATTGGAAATTGATGCAATATTGTTAGCCCACATGTGAGGGAGTAGTGGGAGCTTTGGAGTGGTAGTCGATATCCTCTCAGCCTAACCACGGAATAAAAGACCAAACTCTGGATTAGTCAATGTTCTTTATGCACTAGAAAGAGAGTAAAGAATAGAATTGCTGCTACTTGACACAAAACAATTTTTATATATTTTCAAATGGTTTTAAATTCTTCAAAATCCATATACTCATTGTAAAGAGGAATGATTCTTTCTTAAATTTGAACACTTCGTCACAAAACTTTATTTAGTCTTACTAAATTTAATTTTGAAGTTTAGAAATTCATTTAGTAAACTTAGTTCTTTTAGTTACATTTTTGTTAGCATTCATTAAAACTATTTAAACTTTTCTTTCTTACATTAATTTTTATAGTTTGAATATTGTGATTTAATTTATTATTATAAGGATTTCCATCTTCAAAAACTAAGACTTTATAGTAGTATACTAGAATTAGCTTAAGGGATTTCTTACCATGCTTCTCTATGGGGTCAAAATTGGGTTTCTTAAAGAAAGCCCTATATTACTTGAAGCGATACGTGCACTTACGTAGAACCACTAGTGTGTGAACTATTTTATATATTTTATAACATTTTGATTTTGCACATTAACTATTTAATATAAATTAGGTCAAGTTTTTTGCCATATTTCTTAAAGCTAAATTACTGTGTAATTTTGGGATGGGTCAAGCTTTTTACACTATTATTGGGGATTTAAATTGACAAAAAAAGATGCGGAAAAATTGCACACTTTAGCAGTGAATCATGTTTTTAGCTTTGTTGCTGGAGAAGCTTCGGTAAGAACCTTTAGGAGAATTTTAGTTAGACCTGTAAGACTTAGATTTCAAATTTATTGTATTATTATATAGTGTGTTTAATTATTTTGTGTTTATTGTAAAGAAAATTGAAAATACTAAAAATATTTTTGATATCTTTCCTATTAGTTAATTATTTAGATTTGGACAGTGGATTGAAACTAGCCATGAGATACATATTTTTTATTCAAATTATTATAATCCTGGTTGAAAAATCATTTGAATTTTAACATGAATAATAATTTTGTAAGAGAAGACCAATTTTAGGAAGATAATCAATTTAATCGGACATGTAGTTGGAATAATCATAGCTATTTTAATGATGAACTTTCTTTTCCTCATAATTTTTACTTCAACCCTTGGAATGATGAGAAGGTTTTAATAGAAGAGGTTGTTATTCAAATGGAGAGTGAGCTGGAGTGTCAAGGGACTGCAATAAGAAGTGTGGAAAACAAATTGAGGCAGATTATTAACTCAATTAATAATCTTCCTCAATTTAACTCCAACCTATAGAATGAGGAGAAGGAATTAAAGTTAGAATAGGTTGTTATTCAAATGAAGAGTGAGCTAGAAAATCAAAAGGTCGTAATAAGGAATATAGAAAACCATATGGAGTAGATTATTTATGTAATTAACAGTTACACCCAGAGATTTTACATAGTGACCCTGAGATAAACCCTAATGAGATGAATGATGAGCAATTAAAATTATTGAACAAATAATTAGAAGAGAATTCCAGGATATGTATTGAAAGAACTCTGAGTTGAGAAATGAGTATAAGGAGATTGAAAGACCACTGGAAAAAATTTTGAAGGAATTAGAAAAACCTATTTCTTCAATTAAGATAGATATAGATAGACCAACTCCACCATTTACTAAGTACCAAAGGGAAGAATTGAAAGACAATTTTAAACAAAAGAGTAACCTAGAAGAATTTGAGCCAGAATTTGAATTATCTAGAGAGAATCCGATCCAAAATTTGGGAGATCTTGAAGTATCATATAAAGATCCATTTCTTATAAAACTTAAGGATGATATTAATATGAAAATTGAGAAAATCACTAGAAGTATATTGGATCTAGAAAAAAAAATGAGGAACAAGGATATGAATTAATCTGAAAAGGAAGAGCAGAAAGAATAATTTAAATTTGAGGAATTTGTATGAATCCCTGGATCTCAAAAAGATTTAGTGATTGATTAAGGATTACTTAAACAGAATTTTGATCCAAGTGGAATTATTTGTCGGGCTGACAATGTTAAACAAAGCTCTTTATGGGAGGAAACCCATAGCTATCAGTGTGATTTGATTTAGTGTGCCTTAGAGTTAAGAATATTAGTGTTGTACTATGTTTGCTTTAGTTTGGATTGATGATTGTTGGATGTTTGGAGTGTTAATGGTTTGATTTAATTTTTGTGTGTCATGATGGAGGTGATTTCTTAACTTCTTATTATTGTTAGACTTGTATGTTATCTTGTAGTAGTTGGATTGACGAGTCCACTACGACTCGGATCTCACCCAAACTTGAGTTCTACAAGAGACATTATGAGTTTTAACAGTGAAAGTTCCATCTCAATTTTGTTACTTTTTTTTCTGACTTTGTTTTCATTTGATAGGATTAGCTACCCTATTTGATGAGTAACACGTGGATGAATTTGCACTATCCTTATAACAGTTAGAGGTGCTTAATTAATGGGATATGGTGACACCTGAGGTTGGTGTTCGTAAGCCAATTTATCAGGAGTAATTTTATCTTTGTGATTATAATCTATAACATTTTTTATAAGTACCCAATATATTTATGTAATGATTCCGTTATAAATTGGAAGTAAATTTGTGAGATGTAATGAGGTTATGGGAAAAGTTGACCTCATTTATCAAGTGTGTTTGTGTTTGTGTTACAATAATATATAGATTTGGAGAACAAATAAATATAAATCTTCCTAAGCCGATACTTGTTCTGCTTGTTAGACAATTCTTTCCATATTATTGAGCTTGTTTTAGTTTAGACTTACTTTCTATTGCATATTGTTTTATCATGATGAATTGTTGTAGATGTTCGTGATAGAAAGAATTTCCGAACTATCTTTCTTCTTTCTTATATTTTATGTATTGAATGTTATACATGTTTAAAATCAAGCTTGGGGGTAGGAAGAAAAATAAATTTTAAAGTTAATATACTTCCTTTTAGTTTAATATTATTGGAAGCATGTTTTTGGCAATATTTACATTCGCTTGTAGTCATAATATCCTAATTATGCACATATATGAATTTGATATGATGTTGTAGAAGTTAGTAGATTCAACTTTTACTTTTTCTTCCTGCTACATTTTATGGAATTAAGTGCAGAATATTTAAAAAATCAAGTTTGGGGGAAGAAATATCTCTTTTAAAAAAAGTAAACTAAATTTTATTTTTCCTCCATTAATTATATTTATAAAATTAATTTAACATGACCTTGGACATTAGACTTTAACTTTAAATGACTATATTTATGTTTGTAAATATTATGGTAAATTTAGGTAAAATTTTTAACAATGAAGGTCAATTCTAAAGTTAAAGATGTTTGGTTTGAAAGGATAAGACTATGTTTTTCTTTCTAAAGTAAAGGAAATTGTATTTTTGAAGTATTAAGTATTTTAAAGTTTCATGTAAGAAGAAAAGAATGAAGCTTTATGAAAAATAGTAAACTAATATGAATTTATAAAGTGAAAAAAGATAAGGAGTTTTCACTTTAAGAAGAGGATGGTGAAGTTCAAAATTATTAAAGGCTATCCAGAGATAGTAATCCTCACTTAAGAAAAAAAGGAAAAGAAAAGATTTAAAAAATCCTAAAAAAAAATGAAGAAAAGAAAAAAAAAGAAAAAGAAAAGAAAAATGATTGAGGAGAATCTTGAGGAGAAGCATAATAATAAATTGGCTTCACTTGAATCAACTTGAGGAAAATGCTTTATTACATTTTCTAAACTTGCATTCGAGTATTAGTAGCATTACTAGTAAAGTTTTCTTGATGTTCTTTTTCATATGAATGTTCTAAGTATCCTTGACATGACAAATTTCAATTCTTCTTGAAATTAATGAAGATTCATAAATCTTAGATTTGATTACTAAGTATTCTTATACTTACAGTTTTAATCTAAGCTATTAAATATTTTTCTTATATTATACTTTATTATTTATTAAACTAAAGTATAGAAGTTAATTAGTTAATCTCTATCCTAAGTCATATTTTTATGTACTAAAAGCGTCACTTGAGGACAAGTAACGTTTAGGTTTGTGTGATTTTGATACACATAAAAATTACCTACTTTTTCATATATATTTTATGGTAAATTTTAATTATTCTAAATGATATTAATCTTTAAAGGAAGGTATTTTACATATTTTTTGTTTCAGGTACAAGAAATGAACTTTTGGAGAAAATGGAGCAACAATGGTGCAATTTGGAGTATAAATGAGCAAGAAAGAAAATTATGACTTGGCACATTTTGATATGTCTTTCTATGCTTAATCTATGTTTTATTTCTCAAATATTTTTGAATGAAATTACACTTTAAGGAAAGTTTATTATCATGCTTATTTTGTAGGTTTTCTGTTAAGAGTGAAACACAATAGAAATGGGGCGAACAAAGTTGAAACAGAGCAAAACTGTGGAGCTGCTACAGGGCGGCACATGATGTGCGTAAATCCAGAGAACTGGTGCATGATGCTCCAAAACTGGCGCATGTTGCGCCAGAGACAACTTTTGGTAGAATAAGGTAGTTTGAGATAAATTTTTGCCGAATTTTCAAAGTGACACTTGTTCTAAACACCCTTTAATGTGATTTAATGCATCTAGACACTTTGGAAGGTTCTTTTATGAAGGGATACGTCTCTTTGATCAATGGGCATGTATTTTGAAATCAAAAGAGTTGACCTTTAGATAAAATTTTGGAGGGAATTATAAATTATTTTTGGAGGGGTGAAACCTTTTACAAAAGATGGGGAAGTTTATTGCTTTAAGAGGAGTTTAGAGAGTTGCGTGAGTGTGTGTGTGTGTGTGTATGTGTGCTTGTCTGGCATGACAGAGAGAGGCAAGGGCTTGTAGATTTTCTTCAAGGAATGTAAGAGAAGAGGGAAGGTGAGAGATTTCATCTTCATCACACTTCTATGAGAGAATTGAGAGTGCTTGTAAAGAGAGAAAAACTTGATGAGTACATCTAGGGATTTGCTTAGGAAGACTATAAGATAAGTTGTGTCCTTTATTTCTTTTGTTTTGTAAACTTGTTTTTTTTAATGAAATCCGTGTTTTGTCGTATCCATCTCATGAATTATGAGTAGTCTTCTTTTATGCTTCTCCTTACTTTGAGATATGGTTTTGTGAAGAGTTGATTTTGTTTTATACGGTTTTAAATATCAATAATTTGTAATGATTTGAACCCAAATCTTCATTTACTTTTCAATTTGGCCAATTGAAATGTTAAAATGTGCTGAGAAACATATCTTTCAGAAGGGCTATGATTTCTACAACATGGGGAGAATCACATTTGATTTCAAGGGAGAGTATTTCATCCATGAAGATGGGTGAAAATAAATTTGGAAATATATTTTGTTGGATGTAGAATTGGAGATTTTAAGGTGACAGATTAAAATCCCTAATTTGTTCTAGTTGATTATAAACTTGTGCAAGATTGTTAGCCCTCAGGTAAGGGAGTGTGGGAGCTCTGGAGTGGCAGCCTGTACCCTCCCAGCTTAACTACAGAATTAGGGACAAAACTCTGGATTAGTCAATTTTCTTTATGCACTCGAAAGAGGGTGAAGAATAGGATTGCTCCTATTTGGCACAAAAAAAATTATATGTTTTCAAATGATTTTAATTTCTTCGCAATCCATATACTCATTGAAAAGGGGAAGGATGCTTTCTTAAATTTGGGTTGTTAGTTTAAGGATTTCTTACTAAGCTTGTCTGTTGGATTGATACTGTGGTTTTTAAAGAAAGTCCTATATTACTTGAAGTGATCCATGCATTTGTGTAGAACCACTAGTGTGTGAACTATTTTTAATATTTTATAACATTTTGATTTTGCACATTAACTACTTAATATAAATTAGGTCAAGTTTTTGTCATATTTTTGAAAGCTAAACTAGTCTGTATTTCGGAACGGGTTAAGTTTTTTGCACTGCTACCAGGGATTTTAATTGACATAAAACACACAGAAAAACAACAAACCCTAGAGACGCATCACATGACTTGGGTTTGACCAAGGTTGACCAAAGTTGACCAAGATGGCCAAATGATCATATGGTGATCATTTGGGTTTATTATTGGCCAAATGGTCAATGTGGTGACCGTGAGGTTCAAAATTGACCATTTTGAGCAAATTTGACCAATGGGGTCTATGGTTGACCAAATGATCCAATTTGACCAATTTGGTGGTTGGGTTGACCAAGTGATACAATTTGACCAATATGGTGTTTTGGTTGACCAAATGATTCAGTTTGACAAAGGTTGACCAAGGTTGACCATTTTGATAAGAGTTGACCAATTTGACCATATTTGACCAATTAAACCAACTTTGACCAAGTGAGTCTAAGGGTTAGTCATTTGACCAATTTGTAGTCAAAATTGACCAAATCGTCAAGTTTGACTGATTAGACCATAGGGTTGACCAAATGGTCAATGTGATGACTATTGAGTCAAGGGTTGACCAAATTAGGATTTTTTTATTACTGATCTGATAATTTTGGATGTTAATATGGTTTGAACCAAAAAGGGAGTGTCTAAGATACTTGAGTTGATGTAGGTGACTCAAGGCATGTCATGTTTATAGGTGTAAGTTTAGGGTCCTCATAGAATGGGGTCAACAAATAGGCCCCCAATATGTGTGGAATATGGAACAAATATGCTGCACATATTAACATTGATTGAAATGGTCAAGATAACCCAAAAAAATTGTCAGTTTGTCGGTAGTTTTGTAAAGAAGAATATGATTGTACCGTGTGAGGTATTTCGTAATTCAATTTTTAAGGTCTACTAGAGAGAAAAGTTTTATGATTTATTAAGAAGTCATAAGAGTAAACAAATTATAGGGAAGCTACATTTCTTTATCAAGAAGGCTATATATCCCATAATAAAGGAGAGAATGAATGTCGTATTTCAGTGAAGGTCATTTGTCATTTTCCAAAAGTATCGAATGCCATTTTTAGAAGAGGAATGTTATGAGATTTATATCCTGTTCTAAAGAAAAGATTAAAGGAATGTCATAATTTTGTGTCAGGATGGCCTTATATCCAATAGTAAGAGAGGGAGTTGATGTCATATTCCATCTAAAGAGATCTTATACTACTTCTTAAAGTTGTCAAATATTTGTTTGACTATCTTGAGAAGAAAGCTAAGAAACATATATCATATCCTAAAGGAAGAATTAAACAAAAGCTGCAACTACATGTAGGGAAGGTCTTACATCCAATAGTAAGAGAGAGAGTAGATGCCATATTCATTTTAAGAATGTCTTATAATACATCTCAAAGTTGTAAAATGTAGGCCTATCTCAAAGGAAGAACTATAGGAAAGCTGTAACTCCGTGTCAGGAAGGTCTTACATACAATAGGAAGAGAGAGAGATTAGATGCCATATTTCATCTAAGGAGGTATTATAATACTACTCAGAGAGGCTAGATGTCAGTGTTGGAATAGGAATGCTATAAGACTTACACCCTTTTCCAAGGAAAAGACTAAAGCAATGTCATAATTCTGTGTCAGGAAGGTCTTACATCCAATACTAAGAGAGAGTGTAGATGTCATATTCCATCTAAGGAGGTCTTGTACTACTTCTTAAAGATGCCAATTTTTTGTATGTCTATGAAAGACACATAAAAAGAAATGTATTGTGCCTAGGTTTCCACTAGGGATTTAATTTTATGAGTTAAAATTGTTAGTTTCAAATTATGTCGGTGTTCATTTTTGCATTTCTGGATCTGCACAAGCATCGTCAACAGCTGAGAATTCTATCTTTTATTGAATAACAAGAGTTTTATTTCAACACAAAACGTAACATATAGAAAAACATAAGATGTTGGTAATACACATTGTATCATAAGTCAAACATCATGTCAAGGCTATCTTCAAAACATGGCACAAGTTACCAGATTTTACTATTGGTCGTATAATTAGTCTAGGACACTACAAGACTATCCATGGTATCCTGCACTCCGATATAATTTTGGAAATAAATTTCATTGAGTATAACTCTGGTGCTCAGACATTCATGGGGTCATGATAGTTTCAAAGGCTGCATCCTTGAAGATATGGTATGGGCTGATATCCAATAAAAAGCTTGTCAGGGGTCATACTACATAGTTTTCTTGAGATTCATTGCCTGCTAATATGCAGTGCTTGGCTATGTCAGCTCAATTTATCTATAGAACCAACACTGATCCTCGTGGGAGGGGAATATGATAAGAACCACAAAAATTCTCCTTGACCCAATATCCGTGTTTCTTGTCCAAAAGAGATAGAACATCTATTCAGTAATGATATATACAAAAGGGTCTTTTGAAGTGATGGCTATCAATATGAGGCAGAATACAATCTCCCTCTTCATATATGTTGAATATACAACTATCTAGAATACATCTAGATGGAATTTTGTCCCAAGCCACCAATCGTTTGATGATTTGGATAATCACTGTAGGCATTGGATCCACTTATTCATGTTGTAAGATCGCTGCAGTGTTTCCAGCTCTATCTTTAACATAATTATAGCAACATCCATTTTGGATAGTTACTTGTCCTTTGCCAAGTATCCATTAGTTTGGTTAGGAGTAAGTTCTTTTTAGATGTCCTGCTCATCCACAATCACACACTTCCATCACATGTTCGATAAAAGTTGCTTGTTCAAATTCATCAAAAACTTACGTGACCAACTGGATACCTTCAAGTATGTTTATTGTACAACCATCAATATATTTAAATTTTTCAAAATAGTGTCTTTTAATAGCTTGAATGCATTTCAGCTCTTCTTCAGAAAAAAATTGTCTGTCAGTTGGTTGATCTGATGTTGTGAGGTTGACAACTTATACATACGGACTCGGAGCAAAGACAATCCTTTTTATTGCTTCTTCATCTTTAGGATTGAAATTTTGAACTCCTAGAACAAGATATACCTCAACAAGTGTATATTAAGGAATTGGAAATAAAAATTCTTTCTCATCTTCATCCATGAGATCCATGTCTCGTCGTTCATTTTCTTCAAGTCTTTTAATTCATTTGTTATGGATTTTCCTTTGGGTCTGAGTCAATTCTGATGTAATTTTATTGACTCCAGCAACAGATGCTTCCATAATTCCTTCTATTGCAGCAATCACCAATGATTTCAGTCTTTCAATGTCAAGTTTTCTTTTATGTTCTGTCAGTTTCACTTTTTTCCTTAGTGACATTCCATTGTTGGGTTCTGAATTCTAGCATAGGTCATTTCCCCTCTGCTTCTTCTATATTGACAATGGATAGCAGTAGTCCATTATACAATAATTCAACTTGTGTCAAACAAAAATCGAAATGGATTCTTGATCCTTTGTCAATGCATCATTGGTCAAGTGCCAAATATACACCACCTAGAAAACTCAACAAAAGTCTGTTGTTCGACATTTCCCTACAAGTGACAGCTTAATGTAATGTCCAAAAATTTTTTTTGACGATTCATTCAATTTGTTTTAAGAAATCTTCCTCACAAACACCTCTTTGATGAGCAAGAAGGTAATATCATAGAGACAACATTGAAAGAAGCTCAAATGTGTTTTACTATTATTTTCTTAGTTTACAGATGAGTCATAATTTTTATGTTGCATAATATTTTTTCAAATATCATTCAGTTATTAGTGGTAAGACTCTTATTTCTTGACAATCGACCAACTAATAAGATCCTCCTGAATATGTCTTTTCAACTACATATTGGCCCTCCCATATTGGTTCAAAATTTTCACTTATTTTTGATGAGTGAGGATAGGTTTTTGGAGTACTATGACAAAATCACCAACCTAAAATGTTCTAGGGAGTACCAATTTCTTATGGATTCATGCCATTTTTGCTTGATATTGCTTAAGATTCTGTTGAGCTTGCAGACATTTGCCTCCCAAACTCTCAAGTTCTTCAAGTTGTAATTTTGCATTTTCTTCTATAGTGATTTTGTTTCCAACGACAATCATGAGAGAAGAAATTTGAATTTCAAGAGGAAGTAAAACCTCATAACGATATACCAAAGAAAATGGTGTTGACCGTGTTGGAATTTGGTATGTAGTATGATAGGCCTATAGAACTTCTATCAATCATTCATGCCATTGTCTTGGGCCATCAGTCAATGTATTTTTAAAAATTTGGACTAGTGTTTTATTAAATGCCTCGACCAAACCATTAGCTTTGGGATAGTAAATTGTTTAAGATCTCCAGTCTATTCTATGTTTTTGGATGAAGTTGTTCATTTTTGTCGTTGTGAAGGCTAGTTCATTTTTTTATATGACCATTCAGGGGACTCTGATACTATAAATAATGTGTGATTTGAAGAAATGAAGAACATATTCTGCTTTGACTTCTCTGAGCGGTATTGCTTCTGCTTATTTGGAGAAGTGATTTGTAGCAGCTAAAATGAATCAATGTCCTTTAGAAGGTGAAGGGTCTATAAGGCCCACAATGTCCATGCCACAACATTCAAATGATCAACATGTAATTTTCAGGTGTAATACATTTGGCAGTTGATGTAAGACCACTCCATGTACTTAACATTGATGACATTCTTTGCAGTTTTGAGATAGTTAGTCATCATCGTCGGCCAATAGTATCCCATTCTTTTTATTTTCATTTTCATTTTTGGTCCAAATTAGTGTGCACCACATATACCTGAATGAACTTCTTTAATGATTTCTCGAGCCTCGGATTGGTTTAAACATCTTAACCACATATGATCAAAAGATAATCAATTAAGAACATCTTTTGATAAAGCATAAGACAATGCTCTTTATTTAGTTTGGGTTGCAATGGAACTGTTTTTAGGTAATTGTTTGGTTTTCAGATATGGAATAATTGGTTGTCGCTAATCATCCTCATCTTTATTGACGGTTGTCTCTATTGTCTCTTCGATAATTTTGTTGAAATTGTCATTGTCAACTTAGGAAAGAGCTCGCCGTCCTCTTACGGAAATTGGAACGTCTTCCTCTTCTGAACAAGCAAACTCTTTTGTTAGTTAGCTAATGCGTCTGCTAGAGAGTTGTCTCATCTCCAAATTAAAAAAAATGTTATATTTGGGATTATTTGAAGCAATTTTTTAGTGTAATAGAAATATTTTTCAAGTCGCGGTTTCAAAGTTTTGTATTTTCCCGTGATTTAATTAATAATCATTTAAGAGTTGTCATAGATGTCGATATCTTTTGTTTTCGTCTGTATCGTCGGTTCTAAACTGGTTATGCGTGCTTCATACACAAGCTCATTGTTTTTGCATGGTTTAGTGAGATAATAGAAAAACAACATCATTTCTTTGCATGAAGTAAAAAAAATTAATCCAACTCCAGCTTTGCTAGGTATAATTATTTGTTGTCTTTGTCTTTCCAAGCAGATGAAGGTCTGTCAAAATATAATTCCCATTTTTTCTGTCAAAATTTTTTATTTCTATTACTTGCTCATCCAACAAATCATCATGAAGCAGAGATTCAGTTGGTATAGTGCGTGCTACTAAAAATTCTACTAAAATTTGTCCTTTGATAGTGCGTAGTGGTACAAATGTTATGTCAACAACATTTCCCATATTGTCATTCTTCCAGAAAGTGTTAGTCATGTCATCAAATACTTCATTGGGTTAACACTTGAGATAGGAGTTGCCTTATGAGATGACATATAATATCTTAACTTTTGAACTGTGAAGATCGAAGCTAAACATTGCTTCTCAATTGCAGGATATTATATTTCACCTGGTACCAAATAAAGGCTTAAGTAGTACATTACATTTTCTTTACCTTCATCATTAAATTGAGTGAGTAATGCTTCGAGAAAATTTTCTAACGCCGCAGTATAGAGGATTAGAGGTCTCCCTAATATAGGGTCTTCCGGAATAAGAGGTGTTGTCAAATATTATTTCATGTTTTCAAAGGCGTGTTGGCATTTTTCATCCCACACAAATTTAGTATCTTTTCTGGTCAAGGTAGTGAGAGGTTGACACCTACCTGATAGATTGGAAATGAAGTATTGGATGAATGCTAGGTTTTCTTTAAAATGATTGTATTTATGTTAATTTTTTTGGAGGAGGCATGTTCAAAATGGCTTCATATTTGAGGGGGTCAACCTCCCTGAGATGACACCAAAGGCGCACCTTTAAGGATTCATTTTAAAATTAAATATTTGTATTCTTTTGAAGATGATTCTCAAATCGTACACATGATCAACTTCTTGTTTATTATTGACTACCAAGTCATCCATATAACATTCAACTTGAATGTGGATAAGTTCGTCAAAATTTCATTTTATGTCCCTTTGATAGGTAACACCAACGTTATTTAATCCAAATGTCATTACTCTATAGTAGTATATTCTAATAGGCGTTTTAAAAGCTACAATGGGTTTGTCTTCTGGAAACATTTTTGTTTGATTGTATGCAGATGATCCATCCATAAAGGAGAGTATTTCATGTGCTGGTGCAATGTTGGCCGTCAACTCTGGAATTGATAAATAAAATTCATCATCTAGACAAGCTATGTTTAGTTCTCTGATGTGCCCCTAGTGTATGTTATTTCTCTTCTTGTTTTATGTCAATTTAAATCCCTGGTAATAGTGCTAAAAACTTGACTCATCCAGAAATTTACACAGTAACTTTTTCTTTAAAAAATATGGCAAAAAACTTGACCTAATTTATATTTAATGGTTAAAATTAAAATGTTATAAAATATATAAAATAGTTCAAAGGTACTTGTTCTACACAAGTGCACGTATCACTTCAAGTAATAAAGGGCTTTCTTTAGAAGCCTTAGTATCGATCTCACAAAGAAGCGCAGTAAGAAATCCTTTAGGTGAAATCTAGTCTACTACTATAAAGTCTTAGTTTGAAAGATGGAAATTCTTATCAAAATAACATAAATCACAATATTAGAATTATAAAAATTAAATTAAGAAAGACAAGTTAAAATGGGTTTAATGAATTCTAACAGAAGTGTAACTAAAAGAACTAAATTTACTAAACTAATTTCTAAAGTTTAAAGTTAAATTTAGTAAGACTAAACAAAGTTTTGTGAAAAAGAGTTCAAACTTAAGAAAGCATCCTTCCCCTTTACAATGAGTGTATGGTTAGTGAAGTAACTAAAACTATTTAAAAATATATAAAAATACTTTTGTGCCAAAAAGGAGTAATCCTATTTATTACCCTCTTTTGAGTGCATAAAGAACATTGACTAATCTAGAGTTTGGTCTCTAATTCTGTGGTTAGGATGGGATGATACCAGCTACCACTCCAGATCTTCCACTACTCCCTCCCTTGAGGGCTAAGAATCTTGCATTAGTTTCCAACCAACAAAACCAAATTGGGGATTTTAATCTGTCACCTTAAAATCTTTATTTCTGCATCCAACAAAACATATTTCCCTATTTATTTGCACCCAATTTCATGGATGACATACTCTCTCATAAAATCAAATGTGATTCTCCCCATGTTGTAGAAAACATAGTCATTTTAAAACATATGTTTCTCAACACATCTTAACTTTTCAAATTCTCAGATCAAAAGAAAATGAAGATCGGAGTTCAAATCATCAAAAAAATTTTGACATTTAAAACCATTAAAAACAAAATTACTTCTTCACAACATCATATTTCAAAGTAGGGAGAAAGATGAAGAGGATTACTTAGAATTCATGAGAAAGATATGACAAAAGTTGGATTTCATATATAAAAACAAGTTTACAAAATAAAATAAATAAAACACACAACTTATCTCACAATCTTTCCCAAGTAAATACCTAGAAGTTCTTTTGAAGCCTTTGTCTTCTTACAAACACTCTCAATTCTCTCTTAGAAGAATAATGAAGAAGAAATCTCTCACCTTCTCTCTCCTCTTACAATCCTTAAAGAAATCTACAAGGCCTTGAATTTCTCTCTCTCTCACGCCACACACACACACACTCACACCCAAGCCACCCACAACTCCTCTTCAAGCCCAAGACTTCCCTCTTTTTTATAAAAGCCTGCCTCCCTCCAGAAACAGTTCAAAATTTCCTCCGAAATTCTATCCAAAAGCCAACTCTTTTGAATTCAAAAGACATTTCCATTAATCTAAGAGACATATTCTATCATAAAGGAACCTTCTAAAGTGTCTAGATGCATTGAATCACTCCAAGGGGTGTCTAGAACAAGTGTCCCTTTGAAAATTTGCCCAAATTTCTTCCTAAACAGTGTTAATCTGCAAAAAGTCATCCCTATCGCATCTGGTGCAAAATTTGGAATATGCACCGGATATCTGGATTTTGGGGCATCATACGCCGGTTTGGTGCATCATGTGCCACCCTACAGGAACTCCACTTTTTTGCTTCATTTGACTCCGTTTCAGCTCCGTTTCTCCCCGTTTTAATTGGGTTTTGCTACTAACAGAAAAAGCGACAAAATAAGCATGAAAATAACCTTTCTTTAAAGTGTAATTTTATTAAAAAATATGTGATAAATGTAAAATAGATTAAGCATAGAAATAAATATCGAAATGTGCCAAGTCATAATTTTCTTTCTTGCTTCCTTTACTCAAAATTGCACCATTTTGGTTTATTTTCTCCAAAAGTCTATTTCTTGTACCTGAAATCAAAAATATGCCAAATGTCTTCCTTTAAAGTGTAATATCATTAAAAATATTTAAAATTGAGCATAAAATATATATGAAAATATAGGTAATTCTTAGGCGTTTCAAAATTCCACAAACTTAAATGTTACTTGTCCTCAAGTAATTCTTTTACTACATAAAAACATAGGACTTAGGATAGAGATTAACTTATAACTTCTATACTTTAGTATAATTAATAAAATAGTAAAATTTAAGAAAGATACTTAGAATATAGATCCAAACTATAAGTTTAAAGTTGCTTAGTAATCAAATTTAAGATTTCTGAATCTCTATTCATTTCAAAAAGAATTGCAATTTTCCTTATCAAGGTTACTTAGAACATGCATATGAAAAATAACTTCAGGAAAATATTAGTAGTAATGCTACTAATACTCCAATACAGGTTTAGAAGATGCAAAAAAGCCTAATCCCTAAGTTGATTCAAGTGAAACTAATATTTGATTAGGCACCTCCTGAAGCTTCTCACTCACTTTTCATTCATTTTTCTTTTTTGCTCTTTTCTTCTTTTTTTTCCTTTTTCAAGCGAGGATTACTATATCTGTATAGCATTTATAAATTTTGAACTTCACTATCCTCTTCTTAAAGTAAAAACCCTTTACCTTTCTTCACTTTAGAAATTCATATTAGTTTTATGATTTTTCATAAATTTTCATTCTTTTATTCTTACATGAAACTTTAAAATTCTTAATACTTCAAAAATACAAATTTCTTTACTTTAAATAGAAAAAACATAGTCTTATCATTTCAAACAACATATCTTTAACTTTAGAATTGACCTGCATTATTAAAAACTTTTACCAAAATTTATCATATTATTTACAAACATAAATATAGTCATTTAAAGTTAAACTCCAATATCCAAGGTCATGTTAAATTAATATTAAATATATAGTTATATGAGGACAAGTAAAATTTAGTTTATTTCTTTTTTTAAAAGTAAATTTTTTCTTCCCCGCAAACTTGAATTTTTAAATATTTTACACTTAATTCCATAAAATGTAGCGGGAAGAAAAAGAAAAAGTTGAAACTTCTATCTATTACAACGTCCTATCAAATTCATATACGTGCATAATAAGGATAGAATGACTGTAGGAGAAAGTAACTCTAGCCTAAAACATGCTTGAAATAATATTAAACTAAAAAGAAGTATACCAACTTTAAAATGTATTTATCTTCCTACCCCCAAACTTGATTTTCAACATGTATAGCATTCAATACAAAAAATTTAAGTAGGAAAAAAATAGTTCAGAAATTCTATCTATCATAAACATCTACAAGTATTCATTAGGACATAACAATTTGCAATAGAAAGTAAGTCTAAACTAAAACATGATCGATAAATTGGAAAGAAAGGTATAACAAGAAGAACAGGTATTGGCTTAGGAATATATATATTTATGTGTTCTCCAAATCTTTATATTATTGTAACACAAACAAAAGCAAACTTGATAAATGATGTAAATTCATCCCTTAACTCATTTCATCTCACTAACTCACATCAGGTTTCTAATGGAATCACTACACATGGATATTGGGCACATATAAATGATTTTATAGATTCTAATCCCAAAGATAAGATTATCCCTGATATATTGGTTCTTGCGAACCAACCTCAGACATCACCTTATACCATTAATTAAGCACCTTTAATAGTTATAAGGTTAGCGTACATTCATTCACATGTTTACTCATCAAATAGGATAGCTACTCCTATCAAATGAAAACAAAGTTAGTGAAAAGATATAACAAAATTGAGATGGAACTATCATAATTAAAATTCATATTGTCTCTTATAAACTCAAGTCTGGGTGAGACCCAAATTTTAGTGGACTCGTCAATCCAACTACTACAAGAGAATATATATGTCTAGCCATAATAAGAAGTTAAGGAGTCGCCTCCCTCTTGATACAAAAAGATGTTATCAAACTAATAATAATCCATACATCTACCAATCATCAATCAAACTGTTCAATCCACACTAAAGCAAACACACTACAACACTAACAATCATAACTCAAAAGCTCACTAAATCAAACCACACTGATAACTATGAGTTGCCTCCCATAAAGCACTTTGTTTAACGTCGTCTATTCAATAAATGCTTCCATCTGGATCAAAATTCCATTTAAGTAATTTTTGATCAATCATCCAATATTTTCCAGATCCAAAAATTCCTACAAAGTCTATGAATTATAATTTTTCTTTTAGCTCTTCCTTTTTAGATCGATTCATGTTTGTTCCTCATATTTCCTTCTAGATCCAATATTCTTCTAGTGATTTTCTCAATTTTCACATTTATATCATCCTTGAAATTTATAAGAAATGGATCCTTATAAGATACTTCATGATCTCCTAAAGTTTGGATCAGATTCTCTCTAGATAATTCAAGTTATGGATCAAATTCTTCTATGTTGCTTTTTTGTTCATGGTTTTCTTTCAATTCTTCCCCATGGTACTGAGCATATGGTAGAGGTGGTCTTTCTATATTTATCTTAGTTGAGGAAATAGGATTTTCTACTTCCTTAGGAATTATTTCCATTGGTCTTTCAATCTTCGTATCTTCATTTCTCAACTCAAAGTTCTTTTGAAAGGTATGCTCGAATTCTCTTCTAAATATTAGCTTGATAATTTTAAATTTCTCATCATTCATCTCCTTAGGGTTTATCTCAGGGTCACTAGGTAAAATATCAGCCGGTAACTGTTAATTGCATTAATAATCTGCCCTAGCTGGTTTTCTATATTCCTAATTGCAACCTCTTGATTTTCCAACTGTCTCGTCATTTGAATCACATCCTCTTCTGATAAATCCTTCTCAACATTCTGGGGGTTGAACTCAAAATTATGAGGAAAAAAAAGTTCATTATTATAATAGCCATGATAATTCCAACTACAAGTTTGATTAAATTGATTGTATTCCCAAAATTGGTCTTCTCCTCGAAAACTATTATTCCTGTTAAAATTGAAATGATTTTTCCAACTTGGGTTGTAATAATTGGAATAAGAATTATGTATCTCTTGGCCAGTTTCAATCCATTGTCCAAATGAATTTTGTTTAATAATTGGGGTTCCATGAGGATATCATTCTCTGTACTGATCCAACTTTCTCTCAATATCTGCAACTTGAGAAATTAAAATTATAAGCCAATCTTTTTGAAAATTTGCCACTCTCTTGGGGATTACTCCTTCAAAGATACTAGCATTACAATCCAAATATGAATATTCATTATATCGTTGATCCGTCATTTCTACATTAAATTCATGGAGTCTTTTTAAATCTCTCCCAAAAGTTCTCTCCAAATATCACTTGGGAAATTCAAGGTTTGCAGCTCCTGATCAACGCAAATAAATCTAAGGACTTAACTAATAGGATAGATATCAAAAATGATTTTGGTATTTTTAATTTTCTTTAAAATAAAAACATAATAATTAAATACATACTATAATAATACTTTAAATTACAAATCTAAATCTTACAGGTTTAACTAAAATTCTCCAATAGTTTTTATCGAAGCATCCCCTGCAACGGAGCCAAAAACTTGATGCTCCCATAGTGTGTGTTACTTTTCTGCATGTTTTATGTCAATTTAAATCCCAGGTAATAGTGCCAAAACTTGACTTGTCCCAAAATTTATGCAGATACTTTTGCTTTTAAAAATATGGCCAAAAACATTATCCAATTTATATTTAGTGGTCAAAATAAAAATGTTATAAATTATATAAAATAGTTCACACACTAGTCATTCTATGCAAGTGCATTTATCGCTTCAAGTAATATAGGGTTTTCTTTAAAACTCCAGTATCAATCTCACAGAGAAGCGCAGTAAGAAATCAGTTAAGCTAATTTAAGTCTACTACCATCAAGTTTTAGTTTAACAGATGGAGATTCTTATGATAATAACATAAATCACAATATTCAAACTATAAAAATTAAAGTAAGAAAGACATGTTAAAATGGGTTTAATGAATGCTAACATCAATGTAACTAAAAGAACTAAATTTACTAAACTAATTTTTAAATTTCAAAGTTAACTTTACTAAGACTAAAAAATGTTTTGTGATAAGAAGTTCAAATTTAAAAAAGCATCCTTCCCCTTCACAATGAATATATGGTTAGTAAAATAATTAAAATCATTTAAAAATATATAATTTTTTTTTATGCCAAAATGGAGCAATCCTATTTTATACTATCTTCTGAGTGCATAAAAAACATTGACTAATTAAGGGTTTGGTCCCTAATTCCATGGTTAGACTGGGAGGATATTGGCTACCACTTAAGAGCTACCACTACTCCCTTCCTTGAGGGCTAAAAATCTCACATCAGTTTTCAACCAACTCGAGCAAATTTTGTATTTTAATTTGTACCCTTAAAATCTCCAACTCTACATCCAATAAAGTATATTTCCCTATATATTTGCACTCGATTCCATGGATGACATACTCTCCCATAAAATCAAATGTGATTCTCCTCATGTTGTAGAATCATAGCCCTTTTGGAACATATGTTTCTCAATATATTTTAACATTTCAATTGAATAGTTTGAAAAGCAAATGAAGATTGAAGAACAAATCATCATAAATTATTGACATTTAAAACCATTGAAACCAAAATTACTTCTTCAAAAATTATATTTCAAAGTAGGGAGAAGGATAAAGAAGACTATTTAGAATTCATGAGATAAATATGACAAAATATTGATTTTATATAGAAAAATAAGTTTACAAAACAAAAGAAATAAAAGACATAACTTATCTCACAAACCTTCCCAAGCAAATCTTTAGAATTTCTCTTCAAGCCTTTCTCTCCTTACAAGCACCCTCAATTTGCTCTTATAAGTATAATGAAGAAGAAATCTCTCACCTTCTCTCTCCTCTTATAATCCTTGAAGAAAATTTACAAGCCCTTGCCTCTATCTCTCACAGCACACACACTCTCACACACAAGCAACCCAAAACTCCTCCTCAGATTCGAGACTTCCCTCTCTTTTATAAAAGGTAGTTTCCCTCAAAAAAAAATTTGAAATTCCCTCCAGAATTATATCCAAAAGTGAACTCTTTTGAATTATAAGGATATTTACATGGTTTCAAGCGACAAATCCCTTCATAAAAAACACTTTCAAAAGTGTCTAAATGCATTGAGTCACCTAAGGGGTGTTTAGAAGAAGCGACCCTTTGAAAATTCACCCAAAATTTGTCTTGAACTGCCTTAATCCACAAAATATCATCCTTGGTGCATCTGACACCACATCTGGCACATCATGAACCAATTCTATGGATTTTGTCGCATCATGTGCCACCCTGCAACAACTCCACTATTTTGCTTCGTTTGGCTCCGTTTCATCTTCTTTTCACCCCATTTTAGTTGCATATCACTCCTAACTGGTAAACGTACAAAATAAGCATGAAAAAAAAACCTTTATTTAAATTTTAATTTCATTCAAAAACATGTGAGAAATGTAAACTAGATTAAGCATAGAAAGACATTGAAATGTGCTAAGTCAAAATTTTATTTCTTACTCTTTTTTACTCCAAATTACATCATTTTTGTTTCATATTCTCCAACAGTCTATTTCTTGTACCTGAGAACAAAAATATGCACAATTCCTTCCTTTAAAGAGTGATATCATTAAAAATGATTAAAATTGAGCATAAAATATATATGAAAAAGTAGGTAATTCTTAGGCTTTATATTCTCTAAAACCTATACAGACTCGAATTTTACCATTTTTCTTCATTTATTGACACTATGTTAGATGATCCTCATCAATATAGTCATTTAAAATTTATAAAGTTGATTCCACTTTACAATGGTGCCAAAATCTTGATGTGGTATTTTATGAATAAAATTGTTAAGCACTTAATGTTGGGATTCTACATAAGTACATTTATCGTTATCAAGTAATATAAGACTTTCTATTTAAGTCCCAAATATAGATCCCACGAGGAAGGTTTAAATTTGAAATGATAAATTAACTAGGAAATTCACTGAAATAAAATGAAATTATTGTCACTACTTTCAAATGTTTGAGATACTATCAGAACTAAATTATTAACTACTAACAAAGTTAAAATGCAAAGTTTTAAACATAAACTACTAAACTATTTTTATGTGATGAAGTTTTCTAATATGAAAAAGACATCTTTCCCACTACAATGAGTTTTTGGTAAAATGAGATGAGATAAATGATTTAAATATGTATGTTCAAATAAATAAATTTTAATTTTCTACCCTGATTCAGTTTTATAGAAAATCATTGACTAATCTTAGGTTTAGTTCCTAAATCCATGGCTGGGCTAGGAGGATACTGGATCTTATTCCAGAGCTCCCACTTCCATTCCTCTGAAGGCTAACTCTCGGTTAAGTTCTTAAACACTAAGACCGAATTGGGGATTTTAATCAGTCACCCTAAAAATCTTCAATTTTACACCCAACAATGTATATTTCCCTATTTATTTGCACTTAGTTCCTTAAATGAAATACTCCTTCATGGAATTAAACGTGATTCTCACTCTGCTGTAGAACTCATACTCCATTTCCTAGATCATATGTTTCACAATATATTTTAATAATTCAATTGGACAGAATGAAAAGTAAATTAAGAAAGGAGTTGAAAAACCATCATAATTTAATTTATATTTTAACATTGGCACATCCAAATCATCTCCTCATTTAACCATATCTCAAAGTGGTGAGAAAGATAAGGGAAACTATTCAGACTTCATGTGAAAGATACAACAAAACACAAATTTCATATATAAAAGAAAGTTCATACAAAAATAATAAATAAATTGCACTTATCTGAAACTCCTTCTCAAAGCAAATCCCTTATAACCTCTCTTACAAAATGTAGGAAGAAGAAATCTCTCACTTCTCTCCCTCTCCAACACTCAGAGAAAATTTCATACTTATACTGACAAAAAAAATCAAAAATATAAGGAAAATAAATGATTAATGGACTCTAAGTGGCTATAAAGAATGTGGAATAGCATGGAAGAGAGTGGAAAACTGTTGAAGGGTGAGAAGAGGCATGAAAGGGGGTCTTTTCTGATCAATTTTGGCTCTAACTAGAGCCTAACTTCAGTTTTCTAATAGGTGCATCCAAAAACTACTCTAAAAGTGTCTAAATTCATTGAATCTTTTAAAAATAGGGCCTACACTGACACTGTGGTCGTCGGTGCCAGTAGCCATTGGCACTGAACATTTTTTTAAAGCTCCATTTTGACTCCAAATTCCATCCTTTTTGCCTTTTTTCTGCTTCAAGTCCTAAAAATCAACAACCTACAAGAATACATGAAAAATATCTTCCTTTAAAGTGCAATATCACCATAAAGGAGTATAAAATATAAGTCTAAAATTGCACATATTTTTAGTCCATCAAAATCCCCTAAACTTAAATGTTACTTGTCCTAAAGTAACTCCTTTACTACATAAAAATATGACTCATGACAAAGGATTTAACTTCTAGATTTCCATATTTTAGTCCACTAAATCCAATAGCATAACTTAAGAAAAATGTTAAATAACTCCAGTTAATACTAAAGGTGTAAGAATATCTAGCAGTCAAGTCTAAGATTTCTTATTCTCTATTCTTTATAAAGAAAATTGCAAATTATTCATATTAAAGCCACTTCGAATATTCATATGAAAAATAACTTCATGAAACTTTTCTAGTAAATATTCTAATACTTAAATGCAAGCTTAGAGAATGTAGTCAAGCCTTCTTCCTTAAGTTGATTTAAGTGAAGCCAATTTTTGATTAGGCATCTGCTCAAGCTTCTCCTCACATATTTTTCTTTTCTTTCAGAATCATTTTCAATCCTTTTGCTTTTCTCTTTTCTTTTTTTTCTTTTTTTTTATGTGAGGACTACTATCCATGTATAGCCTTTAATGATTTTGTACTTCACTATCCTCTTCTTAAAGCTAAAAACTTTTCACATTCCTTCACTTTATAAATTCATTATAACTTTGAAGATTTTTCATAAAGTTTTATTCTTTTCTTCTTACATGAAACTCTAAGATTATTAATACTCCAAAAATACAAATTCCTTTACTAACAATAGAAATATATAGTCCTATTCTATCATACTAAATATCTTAATCTTTAAAAATAACCTTTATTATTGAAAATTGTTACTTAACTTTACTATAAATTTTGAAACACAAATATTGTTATCTAAAGTTACCCTCTAGTACCAACGGTCATGTTAAATTTTAAAAATTTTAAAAATATAGCTAATTGAAGACAAATAAAATTAAATTTCCTTTCTTTAAAAAGGAATTTTTTTCTTTCCCCACAAACTAAAATTTTTAAAAGATTTAGCATGAATAACTGAAAAAAATAAAGGGTGAAAGAAAACATCTAATACATAAGGAAAAGACTTACCTGTTGAAGGTTTTGATATAAAAACTTAACTCTGAAATATTGTAGGTGCTAATATGAAAGCTACAAGACTTAAAACATTAAATAACACATAATACATATAAAAAATTACTGAGAAAATGTTAACTACAATACATTCAACAAAGTACTAAAAACTAACAATATTATTAAAAAGATTTCCAATGTAAAAATAGTTTCACAATCCTACTATTCACAATACAACATAATATTCAAGATAAAGCAAAGTATCACACTCTAAAACACAGTCACCACAATAAAGTACAACCAAACAGAAACTAAACAAAAATCAAACTAAAACCTTACCAATCATCATCTTCTTCTTCTTCCATATCCAAATTTTGCTGATGATATGGGGTAAAAACAGAGTGAGTAGGAAACTGAACTGAGTGGTCAGCCCTCATGTATCTAACCAATACATCATCATAAGCAACATCATATTCAAACTTCTGCCTTGTCAAATCATCAGTATGTGCATTCGTGGGCTTCATATTTTCTAGTGTACTTTCCATTCTTAAGATATCTCCTTGTTGGATCATCACATGCTCCATAAGTTTCTAGAGAGTTAGGGTACTAGAAGTAGTGGTACTTGAAGTAGAAGGAATATCCCTACTCTTACTTCTAGATCTCCATCCAACATGAGATTTATAAGTCTTAATACTGGCAGGCCCAATTGGTTTAAGAGGTTTAATCCTCTCCTCATCCATTCTAAAATCAACTCCTTGTTCACATAGTGTGAAGATTAGAGCAGGGTGTTCTAAACCACCAGTAGTCTCTCCCAAAGCAATAGAACGTGTGTTTCTATAAAGAATAAATCCAACATCTATCCTTCTCATCTACTGGATACAGAAGCTCAAGATGGCTCTATCCTTCGTAACCTCATCATTCTATAAGAAATAAAGTAATGCAAGGCCTTAGATACAACATTTAACATAGAAATAGAGAATTTACCTTAACATCATTTTTCACCTTCCAGGATCCTCTTCCATCAGTAAGAAAAGAAATAACTTCATCTAAGGCCTCATTTGTAGCAAAAAATGATTTGTACTGGCAACTATACACATCCTCTAATTGATAAAATTCATTAATTCTCCTTCAATTAAATTCCACTATTTTCCCAAGAACAGACACATAGTCTTCAGAAGTTTCTTTAAAGTTGGCATAGAGCTCCATCACTACATCAATAAAGTAACAAAAATTCTCCCACTGCCGAGCATTGATTAATCGTTCTACTTTTTTACCTGAATTTTTAAATCCTCAATCCAGAATTACTTTTTTAGTTGCAAGTAGACTATTGAAAGAAATTTTAGCCTTGTAGTCAACAAACTTTTGATCATCAAAATCCACTTTTCTCTTTCCATTGCTCATTCTCAGTACCATGGTAGTCAAACAAAATTTGATAAAATCCAAATAAATTCCCAAAAATTCATAAAATCACAATGTGGAATGTTTTAAAGTTAAATCTACTAAGTAAGAGTTCTTCACCAAAGAATTTTCTCAAAATCTTCTAAAAAATTTCAAAATTTTAGATCTCAGCAATGTAAGATAAATCCTTGGTGAAAATAAAAATTTTGAGTTCAAAGTGTAGCTCTTACCTAGAGAAGATGAAATCCAAACTTCGTTTGCCTTAAAATCGCCTCAAATCCAAGCAATAATAAGCCCTAGGTGCAAAAACAAGAGGTTGAAGGTGACCAAAAAGGTCAAAATGGTGTTTTCACTGTGCAAATCATGAATTTTAAGGGGTTTGGGGATTTTTGGGTCGAGGCACTGTCGGCGCCCATGCCGGCGCCGTTGACGCCATTGGCCAAAAATTCACCTTTTTTATTTTTGCAAATTTCAACTTTCTTTCAATTCACTCCAAAGTCTATTTAGTCTTTTTTAACACTATTATTCATTTTAAAATAATTCACAAACAACACCAAACTAACTTTTATATATGAAAATACACTTTTTACAAATACATTTTTCTAATTACAGTTTCACAACATAAAACAAATTGAATTATAATTTAGCATGAAAATAAGTTATAACACTAGAATACTGACACAAAACTATACTCGTAATCAAAATTAATATAGTTCTAAAGCAATGTAAAGTAAAGTAAAGTAAATCTACATAATCACATTAAAAACATAATTACTTTAAAATAATAGAGAGTCCAACTTCTTCAATTATTCTATTTCATCTTCAGTACTTTATCCTCCTCTATAATCTCTCATATACTGGTAATGAATGTATAAATTGTAGAAGGGTCGATACGAGAATTGATTACTCAAATTTTCATCGATCCATCAATTTCTCTTGAACATATGCACCAATCCTGCTTCAATTGTTCCAGTATGATCAATGTTCTCCTTCATCCTCCAATCTATGTGATCAAAAAGGTAGTTAAGATTTCCTATTGCATTCATAATACTCTAAAGTTCTCTTTTTATTTTCTTCATTTTCTTCTCCAAAGCTATTGAACTTCCAAATATTTGTGGTATTAATGGCGTTGAAGCATGTGATGCATTATCCAAGATAACATCTATTGCTTCATTTCCATTGCCAATATAATTGTCATTAATTGGAATCATGGGCTCCCAACATAATATACTTTTTCCCAACTTTCATATGACAATTGAGATTGACTGCAAAGTAAGAAAATTGTGGAAGGATTACCCGGTCCTTATATTGGCCCATTCATAATAATACCCATAATAGGTTTGAAAATAATCAATCCCACATCAATGGGCTTTTCCATTTGAATGCAATAGTTTAAAATAACACTTTCTTTTATAACTCTACTAATCTTCATGGTAGAGAGTAATTTGTATATATGAAGAAATGCCATTATTTTGATATTGGACTAAGTAGTGAAGCAAAGACACTAACATATCGCTCATCTCTGATTTCCCAATTATCATTTTCATTTATCACAAAGTTATATACATCTTGCATCATATCTCTCGTTGGGATAAAATTTGTATAATGACGGATTGGAATGTTTTCTATCATATACAATCATTAATTCAAGTCGGAGTAAATGGTACAACCCTACCTCGAATGAAGACAACTCCTTGTGTAATTCCATGTAAGCTAGCATAGAATTCCCTTACTACTGGTACAACAACTACAACGATAGTGTAGCATAGAACTTCCCAACATCTCTATACAAATATTTTCTCAATTTGTGAACTTGGATTACTCAATCCATGATTGACAAAGTCTCTCTCCTTGATAAGTTTTTTTCTTTGTGATAAATTTGTTGTACAATCTTTGCGCATCAAAACTAATAAACTTTATCTATTGAAAACTCTATACCTTGAAGTATTTCTAAAATTTGAAGCCATGAAATTCAAAATTTAGAAGTATCTGGTCATCCAAGACAGTTTAAGGCCTCTAAGAACACCTCTTGATGGTTATTTTGAAGTGCAATCCCGCCAAAGTCCACCAAATACGTTCTGAACCACACAAAGTGTTCTTGGCACTCCTGATGGCGCTGTCGGCGCCATGGCCCGTGTACATGGGCACGGTCGATGCTCGTTCTGACGTTTAAGGCAAAAATTGCGTCTCTTTATTTTTTATTCAATTTGATTCCAAATTTTCCTACAATATCAACATTTATCTTAATTTATGATATATAAAATTATGTAGGATTCAAAAATATTATTATTTCTGAAAAACACTTATTAAACAAAATAATAATATATAGATACATAAATAAAGTTATATATGGGTTGACTCCCACAAAGCACTTGCTTTAACGTCGTCAACTCGACACACAATTGTTTAATCAGGATGATATAACATAAAAACTTCCTTAAATTGTGGCATGTGTCCTTCCTAATAGTATTTCAGTTGATACCCATTAAATTTAAATATCTTTCCAGTTTTAGGGTCTTTAATAATAACAGTTCCATAATGACAAACTTTAATCACTTTAAATAGTCCTAACCATCTTGATTTAAATTTTCCTAGAAATAATCACAATCTTGTATTACATAATAAAAATTTTTGTCTAGGTTCAAATTTATTTTAAAAATCTTCTGATCATGCTATATTTTCATTTTCTCTTTATAGATTTTTGCATTATCATATGCTTCATTTCTAATTTCCTCAAGTTCATTAAGTTGCAATAATATTTTCTCACCAGCATCTTTTAGATTAAATTTAAATTTCTTAATAGTCAAAATCCTTTATGCTTCAATTCTACTGGTAAATGACATATTTTTTTCCAAAAATAAGTATATATGGGGACATTTTAATTGGAGTCTTATAAGCAGTTTTGTATGCCCATAATGCAGTATCTAATCTTGTAGACCATTCCAATTTATAGGGATTTACAGCTTTTTCTAAAATTCATTTTAATTCATGATTTGATATCTCTACTAGACCGCCGGTCTGAGGATGATAAGCAGTAGAGAATCTATGCATAATATCATATTTTTTAATCAATTTCTTTTTTCTCTTATTCCTAAAATCAGATCCTCCATTCGTAATAATTACTCCCGGCATTCTATATCTTGCAAAAATATTATTATTTAAAAATTTAGAAACATTACAAGCATCACATTTTTGTACTACAATAGCTTCAATCCATTTGGACATATAATCAACAACAAGTAATATATATAAATTTTCAAATACAACAGCTTCAATCCATTTAGACATATAATCAACAACAAGTAATATATATAAGTTTCCAAATGAAGGATTCAATCCATTTGGACATATAATCAACAACAAGTAATATATATAAATTCTCAAATGAAGGCAATCCCATAAAATCGAATCCCCACATATCAAAAATTTCAACTTTTAATGTGTAATTTAGAGGCAATTCATTTCTTCTAGAAATATTTCCTACTTGCTAACATCAATCACATCTTTTAATATATTCATTAACATCTTTAAAAAGAGTATACTAATAAAATCCAGCTTGTAAAATTTTATATGCAGTTTTATTTGTTCCAAAATGTCCTCAATTCAGAATCATGACAACTTTCAATTATTTATTGAGTTTCTTCATAAGGCGCACATCTCGTAATAATTAGATCGTTAGATTATTTATATAAATATGGGTCATCCCAAAAATAGAATTTTGAATTATATATAAAGCTCTTTAATTGATGATTCTTAATATTTAGTGGCAGAATAAAACTTACAATATAATTTACAATATCGGCATACCACGCTATATTCATTTCATCAAAATTATATAATTTTTCACCAGGGAAATTTTTTAAAATCTCATTTGCAAAATTAGTTAGTATTTCTTTTTCTAGTCTAGACAAATGATTAGCTATTTGATTATCATTTCCCTTTCTATCAACAACAATAAAATTGAACTCTTGCAATAGAAGTATACATCTAATTAATATTAATTTAGCATCCTTTTTTTGCATCAAGTATTTGATAGCAGAATGATTTATATGCACTATATATTTGGTTCCAATCAAGTAAGATTTAAATTTATCAAAGTTAAAGACAATAGCTAGTAACTCTCTTTTAGTAGTAGTGTAACTAATTTGAGCATCATTTAGAGTTTTACTAACATTATATATTACTTTAAAAACGGTGTTGTGCCTTTGACCTAAAACAGCTCCAATAGCATAATCACTAGCGTCACACACTATTTCAAATGGTTTCTCCCAATCAGGTCAAACTTATATAGGTGCAGTGATTAATTTTTCTTTCAATAATTCAAATGCTTTTATGCATTCCTTTAAAATCAAGTTTTGTATATTTTTCTAAAACTTGGCATAATAGCTTAAATATTTTTTAAAAATTTTTTATGTAACGTCTGTAGAAACCATCATGTCCTAGAAAACTTCTTACCCCTTTAACCATAGTTGGAGGTGGTAATTTTTCAATAACTTGAATTTTTGCAAGATCTACTTCCATGTCATTTTCAGAAATTTTATGTCCAAGTACAATAACTCCTAGAAAACATATATTGACATTTTTTCCAATTTACCACTAGGTTGCTTTTTTCACATAATTCCACAGCTTTTCTAAATTATTTAAACATAATTCAAATGAAGACCCGAATACAAGGAAATCATCCATAAATACTTCCATTTCATGTTTAATCAAATTACTAAAAATTGACATCATACATTTTTAAAATTTCACAAGTGTATTGCACAGTCTAAAAGACATTCTACTAAAAGTAAATGTTCCAATCTTTGAGGATTTCCAAAAATTTTGTAAATTGTTTAACTTTATTCTCTTGCTTTAATCTTTGAGGAAACAGAGGTGGTGGTTTTTCTAAAGGCACTTGTATTTATTAATTTTTATTGGGGTCTTTTTCAATCTCTTCCTTCTCCTCATCAACTTCAATTTCTCTTTGGATTCTTATTTCAACATCTTTTCTACCTCGTAATTGAATAACTTTAATTTTCTCCTTATTTTGATCTTTTGGATTAATTTCCACAATACTTGAAAGATTTTTTGAGTGTCTGTTACTAAGTGCAGTAGCAATATGTCCTAAATAATTTTTAATATTTCTAATAGTAGCCCCTTGATTTTGTATTTGATTTCTCATATTCAACATTACTTCTTCCATCAGTAACCTCTTTTCCTGAACTTGTGGGTTAGGGTTAGAGTTAAATACAAGAGGATAATAAGGTCGATAATTAGGATTTTCTTGGTTGATTAATTTCATGAGGGGTTCACCAAATTGTTATAATTATTCCAAAAAGTTGTAAAAATTAAAGTAGGGATTACTATTTTGATTATTTATGACATTCAAAGTTTCATAAGATGATTGAGTATAAATTATCTGCCCTAGTGAATTTTCCTCTAATAATATTGGTATTTGAGAATAGTTCACTCCAATTTGATCAATCCTTATCGATATAGCAGCAATTTGAGATGCTAAAATAGACATTGCATTCGATTCATGAATACTAGTTACTCTCTTAGGATATACCCGTTCAGAGGGCCATTGAAAATTGTTAGTAGTCATTTCTTCTTTTAAAGAGTATGCATCATCAAATGTTTTTGACATTAGTGATCTCTCTACAGCAGCATCTATAATAGATCTAAGTAATCCTACTAATCTATTGTAAAAAGTTTGAATTATTAACCAATCTGGTAAAGCATGGTGTGGACATTTTCTAAGGAGATCTTAAATCTTTCTCAAAGCTTCATATATCAATTACCCTTTAAACTGACAAAAAGATGTAATATTGTTTCTAAGCTTAGTAGTTTTCGAGGGTGGAAAATATTTAGCTAGGAATTCTTGAGTTAACTTCTCCTAATTTTTAATAGAGCTAGGTCCTAATGAGTATAACCACATTTTAGCCATATCCCTTACTGAGAAAGGAAAAAAGCCTTAGTCTAACAACATTATTTGACATTTTGTTATAACAAAATGTAGCACAAAGTTCTATAAAACTTCATAAGTGTAAATAGGGATCCTACGAAGGAGTTCCCCGAAACTGATTGGTCTGTACCAGTTGGATAATCATAGGATTTAGTTCAATTGAGTCAGCTTCTACGATAGAGGTTTGTATACTTGAGTGAATTTTAGTTGTCATAGGATATAAATAATCCCTCGATGATTTATGATGATTTTCCAATTTATTATTTTGAATGTTTTCCATTTTCATTTTGAGTCTTTCAATTACTTTCTACTTTTGGATTTTTTTTTCTTTTTCTAACTCGGTATCATAAGACACAAGTCCTGTAGATCCTATATTTTGCATACGCAACACAACAAACAATAAATTAACAATTAAAAAAATAAAATAAAAAATATATTGAACACAACAAAACATTTTCACAAAAACCTTATTTTTCACCCAAACAGTTTTTTTTTCAGAACATTTTTTCATAAAAAAACACATTTTTACAAAAAATAGTATTTATGACACTACAACTTTTCCAAGTTTAAGCCTACTTACTTTAACTAAAATTCTCCTAATGTTCTTACCGAAGATTCCCCGACATTGACACAAAAGCCTTGATGTGACTTTTTATATGCTATGCTTCATGAAGTTGACACCACTTCTTGAAGATTTTAATCCTCGACAACGGTGCCAAAAACTTGATCCCCTAAAACATAAATGTTTAAAATTTATAACGATGACTCCAATTCACAGCGTTGCCAAAATCTTGATGTAAAATTTTATAAATAAAATCATTAAGCACTTAATGTTGGGATTTTGCGTAAGTATACATATTGTTATCAAGTAATATAAGACCTTCTATTTAAGTCCCAAATATCGATCCCAAAAGGAAGGTTTAAATTTGAAATGGTAAATTAACTAGGAAATTCACAGAAATAAAACAAAATTATTTTAACTAATTTTGAATGTTAGAGATACTATCAGAATTAAATTATTAACTACTAGCAAAGTTTAACTGTAAAGTTTAAAACAGTAACTACTAAACTATGTTTATGTGATGAAGTTTTCTAATATGAAAAAAATATTTTTCACACTACAATGAGGTTTTAGTAAAATGCTATGAGATAAATGGTTTAAATATGTATTGTGCCAAATAGGAGCAATTTTAATTTTCTACCCTCATTTAGTGTTATAGAAAATCATTGGCTAATCTCAGATTTTGTCCCTAAATCCATGGCTAGGCTAGGAGGATATTAGCTCTCACTCCAGAGCTCCCACTTCCCTTCCCCTAAAGGCAAACTCTTGCTATAGTTCTTAAGCACTAAGACTGAATTGGAGATTTTAGTCTGTCACCCTAAAAATTTCCAATTCTACACCCAACATTGTACATTTCTTTTTTTATTTGCACTTAATTCGATGAACAAAATGATGAACAAAATACTCCTTCATGGAATTAAATGTGATAATAATTCTGTTGTAGAACTCATATTTCATTTTTTGGATCATATGTTTGACAAAATATTTTAACAATTGAATTGGCCAAATCAAAAAGTAAATTAAGAACGGAGTTGAAAAACCATCACAATTTATTTTATATTTTAACATTTTCACATCCAAATTGTTTCTTCATTTCACCATATCTAAGAGTAGGGAGAAAGATAAAGGAAACTACTCAAACTTCATGACAAAGATACAACAAAACACAAATTTCATATATAAAATAAAGTTCATACAACAATAATAAACAAACAACACTTATTTAAAACACTTTCTCAAAGCAAATGCCTTGTAGCATCTCTTAGCAAATGTAGGAAGAAGAAATCTCTCACTTCCCTCCCTCTCCAACCCTCTTAGAGAAGAATTCACACTTAAACCCACCACAAAAACTCAAAAATATATAGAAAATAAATAACTAATGGGCTCTTAAGTGGCTATCGGGAATGTGAAATAGCGTGGAAGAGAGTGAAAAGCAGTTGAAGGGTGTGAAGGGGCACGAAATGGGTCTTTTTTGATCAATTTTGGCTCTAAATAGAGCCAAATTTTGGTTTTCAAATATGTGCATCCAAAAACACTTTAAAAAGCGTAAAAATTTGTCAAATTTTATAAAGATAGGGCCTGCATCGACACTGGAGCCGTCAGCGCTCATTCTGGTGTCATTGACACCAGTAACCATTTAATTAATCCTCGCTCTCCGTCAAATGGCTCCGTTGACGCCCAATCTGGCACTATTGGTGCTGAACATTTCTTCTAAAGCTCTACTTTGACTCAAAATTCCACCCTTTTTGCTTCAAGTCCAAAAAATCAATAACCTACAAGAAAATAAAAAAAAATACCTTCTTTTAAAGTGCAATATCACTAGAATTGAGTATAAGATATAGGTTTAAGAATGCATATATTTTTGGTGCATCATTAGCCAACCATGTTGGGTATTTTTCTTCTTGAATAAACTCAGCATCAATTAAATTCTTAACTTCGACAATGACTTGTTTAATTTCAACACACATCCATCATGGAGCTTATTTATCTTAAATTACAATTTTGTGTAAGCCATGTTTATGGACTGCGACATCTAGAGTGAGTCCAGGAATTTCATCGTAGCTCAAAGCAAGGCAATCTTTTTTTCTTCAAATGGTGAACTAATTCTCTTGCTTCAATGTCATTAAAGAACAAACTAATAAAAGTCATTTTTAAATTTTCTTCCATTCCTAAATTTATTTCTTTTAGTTCATCCACTATTAATTTAATGTCTTCATCAAACTCTGGCGGTGCATCTTCCATTACAATATCATACGTTTTCTTAGAATCCGGTCCTTCGGTGACAACCAGGAAGTGCTCTGTGTCATCTAGAGGTTCTAGAGTACCAAACTCAATGTCTTCTTTGAAGTTATGGTTTCATTGTTGTTATTCCATAATTGTTCAAAATGATAAGATTAATCTAACGTCCATTTCTTAGATACCAAACCATTTTGAATAAGTTTTGGAACACATAGGGAATAAAGTTCAAAAGAGATTTTCATTGATTTCGTAAAATTTTCTTCTTCAGGTTTCACATTTGTCTCGAAACTAGAAGAAGTAGAACCAAGTAAAAATTTTATAAGTTTTTTGTCCTAATCATATACTTCTCTGACCACTAAATTCCTAGTTTTTTTAGAGAAATTGTGGGCAGGGTCATAGCATGTATATAGTGATTAATTTGTTTGTACATGGATTAAATATGTTTTTCTTTATCTTTATTTTCAAGAGATATCTTGAACGTTGGTTCTTTTGAAATTATCAACGTTGTCTTTTCTTTCTCTTTTTCTTCTTCAAAGTCTAGAAAAATGTTGAACTTTGATGATTTCTTCTTATCAGTTGTTGGATTTCCCCTCTCTCATCCTTGTTCCTTACCTCGACCTTGGATATGAGTTGGATGAGAGTTTTTATCCTTCATGGGTGTTGATGAAAAATCTCTATCAACTTGATCTCCTTTGTTGTGGTCTTTTTCACTCATCTTCTTCTTTTTGTCATTTTATTTTGTATGTGGTGTCATTACTACATATCAAAAGAATATCATTTTCTCTATTGGAGTGCACATTGCAGCATCTTCATGTACACTGATTTCATGAACTGAGAATGGTTGTAGTTCTTCTCTCATATAGCATTCCTATCCTTTTTGTAAATAGTTTATGCATTCATGTTGTGAAGAGGGAACCATCTTATGCTCATGAAGCCCATCTTATGCTCACGAAGTCATGGTCAACCAATTAAGGCATTAAAAGAAGTTTTAGAGTTGATGATATGGAATTTTGCTGTTGTCACCAAAGTTTCCATTTAAAAATATTTTCCACCTTCAAAAATGGTTAAATTTAGGAAAATCTCACTTTATTTTGGAACATGAAGGTGAATCAATTTATAAATTTGGAAATGAATCAAGAAACATCATAGAAAGGATCCCCATCTTGCACTACATGATTGATTGATAATTAAGACTTTTTGCAATAGGTTATTAGTATCTCTTAGGACCATCATTAATAATGTTGCTGGGGGCTTGCTAATGTCTTAGCCATTTGATAAGGACTATTCTGTGACTGAAGAGATGCCTACCAACATCATTGAATGGCCTTCTAAAATGGTGAACCATAAAAAAGGTAACAGATTTACCTTTCATAGATGTGCTTTCAATTCTGACTTCTAAGGTTGCTACTATATCTAGAAAACTAGATTATTTTGGGATAAACCAACCTCCAGGATAACAAGTAACTGAGAAAAATTATTATGACAATTTTTTGACACTAACACTTCATCTCTGGGGTCCCTAAACATGTAAATAATAAGATGAATAACCTGTAATTGAATTATTATAATCCTAATTAGAAGAATCATGCTACCTTTAGTTAGAATACTAATCAAGATGCAAAAAATCAACAATGGGGGAGTAATCAATCTAACCCTTTTAGGAATTAGAATTATCGGGGTGGTTCTAACTTAAGACCTACTTATCCTTTCGGTTTTATTACAAACCAACATTCAAGTAGATGAAGTTGTCATGGGTGGAACTTGTATTGTAAATGGGGTTTCAGTTAAATCTCTAAGGAGTGGGAATTAGGAATATAGAGAACCAATTCAGATAGATTATGAACTCACTTAACAGGCACCTATAAAGATCTTATCCTAGTAACACTGAGATTAAACCTAAATAAGAGAATAGTGAGCACGTGAAGGAAGTTAAGTTGAGGAGTGAGTGAGAGTTAGAGGAAGTTGTTCAAAATGATTCTCAGGTGGAGAAAGAGAATGTGGAACCTGAATGTCCTATGAAAGACCATTCCAAAGTTTTAGAAAAACTAGGCTCATCTCATAGGAATAAATTACAAAGACCGCCACCACCATTATCTCAGAATCTCCAGAAATAAAAGCTAGATCAACAATTTTCTCAATTTTTGGAAGTATTCAAGAAGCAAATGATCAACATTCTTTTTGCTAAGGCCTTAAAGCAGATGCTCAACTATGTGAGGTTCATGAAAGAGATCCTTAAGAAGAAGAGGAAGTTTGGATATTATGAAATGGTAGTAATCTTTGAGGACTGTAATGATATCATTCAGAAGAAGCTTCCTTTGAAACTTAATGATCTATTGGAGACAAGTTCTTTGAGAAGGGTATAAGTGATTTGGGTACCAGTATTAACCTTATGCCATTGTCTAATTTCAAAAGGTTAGGATTAGAAGAGGGATCTCCTACTATGGTAACCCTTACCTAAATAGGATTATAAAGGAAGTTTTTGTCTAAGTGAATAAATTTATCTTCAATATTGTTTTCATTGTAGTAGATAAGGAGAAAGATAAAATATCCCTATTACTCTATGTTGACCTTTTCTAGCCACTCGCTAAGAGTTGATTGATGTGTAGAAAGTAGAATTGATAGTGAGAGTGAATGATCAAGAGGTAACTTTTATTGTGTTAAAGTTCATGAAGCTTCTTTTGGATTAAAATGATGATGGGTGTTATATGATGGACATAATTGATTATTTGTTTAGTAGCCACTTTAAGAGAGTTGTGAAGTTAAATGAGGGAGAAAAATTTGAGTGAGAAGGATTATACAGATGTTAAGGAAGAATCTGATCTAGTGGTTGAAGATAACCTAAGAATTGTTATGGAGATGTTTGAGATACTTAATACTATAAAAATTTTAAACATCTTATTCCTTCCACTAAGGAACCCCTTGAACTTGATATGAAGGTTCTTCTTAATTATTTAAAGTATGCTTACTTTGGGAAGTCATCTACATTGTTAGTAATCATATACTCAGAACTGAGTAGCTCACAAAATAAAAAATTGATCAGTGATCTAAGGTGATTTAAGAAAGCTTTTGGATGGGCCCTAGTAGACATAAAGGGGATAAGTCCTTGGATATGTCTGCATAGGAGCTTCATGGAGGAAATCATAAACCTCAGCCAGACCCTCAATGGTGATTGAACCTTACTATGAAAGAAGTTATTAAAAAGGAGATTTTGAAGTGTTTTGATGAAGGTATTATCTATATGATTATAGATAGTGTCTAGGATAGCCTTATCCATTTTGTTCCAAAGAAAGGAGGAGTAATTATGCTAGTGAACAAACAAAAATGATTTGATCCATATTAGACATGCACTAGGTGGTGAATATGTATCAATTAAAGGAAATTAAACTTAGCCACTAGGAAGGAACATTTTCCTTACCCTTCCTTGATCAAATTTTGGATAGGTTAGTTGGCCACCCATATTTCTGCTTTCGGGTTGAGTATTCAGGGTACCATATGATTCCTATTGATAATGAGGATCAAGATAAGGCCACATTCACGAGTTCTTATGGGACTTTTACTATTAAAAAAAAAGCCCTTTGAGTTATGTAATGCACCCACAATGTTTTAGTGATGCATGATGTTGATCTTTTTTAAACTGATTGAGAAGGGTATAGTAGTATTCATGTATGATTTCTCAATGTTTGGACCTTCATTTTATTCTTATTTGGATCATCTGGCCATGGTACTAAGAGGTTGTAAAGAAGCTAATCTTATTCTCAATTGGGAGAAGTGTCAATTCATGGTTTCAGAAGGAATTATTTTAGGACACCAAATTTCCGAGAGAGGTATGGAGGTAGATCCAAGATAAATTCATGTTATTGAGAAACTTATCCCTTCCACTTTAGTGAGGGGAGAGAAGTTTCTTGGAACATGTTGGATTTTATCTATGATCCATAAAGAATTTCTCCAAAATTGCTAAACATTTATGCCATCTATTGGAAAGGGATGTTCTATTAAATTCTTACTAGGATTGCATAGCATCCTTCAAGACTTTAATGGTGAAGCTTGTCATTATTTCTATCATTTTTTTACCTAGTTAGGAAAGCCCATTCAGATGAAAGTTTGATGTTAGTGATAATGCTATAAAGGCAATTTTAGGATAAAGGCTCGACAAAATATTTCTTGTTATATATTATACTTGCAAGACACTTATAAAGCTTAGATTAACAATACCACTACTATAAAAAATTATAGCTCTAGTACATATCTTCAAAAAACTTAAACCATATTTTATTGGTACTAAGTTTTTTTCATACAAATCATTTTGATATTCGATATCTAATGTTGGAAAAGAACACCAAAAGGAGATTGCTTGGATTGATTAGTTGTTGCAAGGGTTTATATCAAAGTTATAAATATGAAAGGTACTATGAATCAAGTTGTGGATCATTTATTAAGACTTGATCAGGGAAATTCATGTGTATTTAATGAGGATATCAACAAAAAATTTACTGATGATAATTATTTTGTTGTTACTGATTGGAACATTATGCGGTATGCTGACATAGTTAATTACATAGTGAGTGATATTTTACCCTATGATCTAACATACCATCAATGGATAAATTTTTTTCTTGATGCTAGATACTAATTTGGGATGACACATACCTATATCAAAAGTGCAAAGACGTGTGATTAGGAAGTGTTTACCCATAGAAAAGACCTAAGATGTTATTAGGAAATGTTATGATTCTGTGATTGAGGGACATTTTGGTGTTCTTAAAATTAATGCTAAGATATTTAAATCTAGATTTTATTGCCCTACCTTTTTTAGGGATGTAAATGAATATATTAAGACTTGTGCAAAATGCTAGAGAGTAGATAATATTTGCAAGGGAGATGAAATTTCCCATAATTTTTTTTGGAGATAGAGATTTTTTAGGTTTAGGGTTTATACTTCATGGGACCTTTCAAACCTTTTTTTAGAAAATCTATAAATTTTGATAGCAGTGGACTATGTCTCAATGTGGATAGAAGCAGTGGCCTTCCCAAATTGTGAAGCTAAAATTATATCCAAAATTTTAAAGAACAATATATTTTATAGACATGTTATGCTTAGAGTTATCATTAGTGATGAGGGGAGTCAATGTGGATAGAAGCAGTGGCCTTCCCAAATTGTGAAGCTAAAAAGTATCCGAATTTTTAAAGAAGAATATATTTTATAGACATGTTATGACTAGAGTTATCATTAGTGATGAGGGAAGCCATTTTAGGAATAGAAGAACTAATAGATTAGTGGGGAATTACGAAATAAAGCATAAGATATCCACAACATATCATCTCTAGACTAATGAATTAGCCAAATTTATTAATAAGGACATCAAAAGTATTTTGGAGACTACTGTTAATTCTAGCAAAAAGGATTGGGCTTTGACATAAGAAGATGCTTTATGGTCCTATAGGACTTCTTGTAAAGCACCTATATTGATGTATCCAAGTAGGCTCATATTTGGCAAAGCTTGTCACTTGCCAGTAGAATTGGAGCACAAAGTATACTAGGCTGTTATAGAGTTCAATTATAATTTTAATGAGGCTGGTGAGAAACAATTGTTATAATTTAATGAACTTGATGAGATTAGACAAGAATCTTAGGAAAATGCCAAAATATATAAAGTGAAAATGAAAAAATTTGTTAACCTCACTTTTGGTTGTGATTCAGTTTTTCCTCTTTAATAGCCTAAGGTCTAGTCATAGGACTTTCTTATTAACTATTCTTAGAAAACTAGACATGGGACCCTCACGATTAGAAATTCCAAACTCTTCTCTACTCATCTTGAAATTCCACATATTGGTCCTAACCTATAGCACTTAGTAGGTGGGTTCTTTATGGAGGAAACTCAAGAAGAGTCACCCTTAGGACTGTTGGACTTTAGGGTTGACCCTAGGTGTTGGTCCAGGCCTAAGGCACCTATTTGCACTCATAATCACTTATTACCCTAAACTAGAACTTCTAGGCTTTGATCCCTTGATACTTTTGGGAAACTCCTGTAGGTGGTCCCCTAAACCCATTAGTTCTAGGCTAGGGTTTGGCTAAGACTACTACATAGAGGACCCAAAATGGGGTTTCTATTAATCCATGGCTTATTAATGGTGGTTGGTACTCCAACTCTACTAAGATGCCCAACCTACCCTATTGACCCCAAATTACCAAAAATCTCCAAATTTGGCCAAAATCTCATAATCCAGCCCCCAAACTTGTTCCTTGAAAACACCCAAATTACCCAAAATCCCCAAATTAGCCAAATTACCAAAATACCCCTCTTTGGCCCAAAATTCCAAAAAAATCACAAAAATTCCCAAAACCTCCCAAATATTCCCAATTTGATTTTCCTCAACTATCACATGACCCAATTTGGCCAATTTGATCATCTTTGATCAAAACCCCAAAATTGCCCTTTAAAGGCCCAAATTTCTCCAAATTCAACTCAAATGTCCATCAATTTGATCTCAATCTACCCCAATTTCAATATTAAACTCAAATTTACTCTTAATATGGTCAAATTAGACCAAATCCAAGCTTAATTGGCCCATGATTTGAGCCCAATTTTGGTATAGGTTAAACCCCCAATTTTGGTCGCATGACCTAATCCCACCAAATTGAACCCATAGCCTAGTCAATTGACCCCAATTAATGTTGAAAAATCTTTATAACATTACTAAACATCAAAATCAACCATTAATTGGCCTTGGTGAAGCCTCAAATCCATTTGATTTTGGCCTAAATCTAAAATCCCTAAATTTAGCCCCAAATTGGCTAAGTCCCCAAATTTCACCCAATTGGTTGCTTCAACCCCAAAATTGGCATCCAATTCATGTTGAAAACTCTTCATGGGGTCCTTATTGACCATTTAAAACAATAAATTTGGAATTATCCCAAGGCTAGCCCAAACTAGACCCAAGCTTAGCCCAACATAACCAAATTGACTAAAATTCAAAATTTCTTCAAATTGACCCTTCAATTGAGTTCAAAACCGCTTCCATCCTTCACCAAAGTTTTTCATTATGATCATATGCACCAAATGTAACATTTATGTGGGTAATTTGACATGGGTAACCTATCCCAAACCAAAAATTTGATCACTTGAACCCACATTGAACCCATGCACTAAATGTGACCCAACCACCCTAAAGCAACCAAATTAACTCCACCTCAGCCACTAGTTGACCCTAAGACTGAGCCAAAACCCATTTAACCACCTAAACTAATCCATGGACCAAGGCTAACCCAAATTAAGGGATCTTATTCCAAAAAAATATACATGCTTAAGATATCCTTGCCAAATCAAAACACATTTTGATTAAATTGTTGTGATGGATTCCTTTGGATGCCCTAAGCACCTAGCCACCTCCCACTTGTAGGCCAGCCGGCCTAGTGGTCGAAAAATGGCTAAACACAGAGTCACTCTTATGGAGCTTCTCCCAAATTAAACCTAGAGGCCAGCTCAGCCAAATTGAATTGTAGAGCTCCTGTGCCCTCCACCTAAGCACCGCATTACACCCTCTAAGTGGTCATGAAAACCACTCCTTCGCCATTTTTATAAAAAGCACCTCCCACGGCCATGGTAAGGTGTGCTGAAAATTTATTAGAGAGACCTCCCCAAATTGACCATAGAGCTTCCCTAAGATCCCCTCAGTGCATCCCAACTACTTTCCCTCACCAATTTCAACTGTCGGAGTTCAATTTTGAGCTCGAAACCTTGTCGGAAACTAGGACAGAGCTCATTACACCTCAACACTCTACCAAACTCAAATTAACTTGACCCACACCTTCACAATAGTGAAAGAAGCCAAAGCCCCATAAAATCCCCCTTCCACAGAGCCTTTACCACAGCTCTAGACTAACACCCATCAAAGTCCTACTTAGGCCTCACACCATAGTAAGAGGCTTAATCTCTAGCCTCTTTGGACCCTAATGAATGTTCCAAGACCCTCTGATTGAAGCTTCACTTCTCAGAGCAAAGGTATAAAACTTCTCCCCCTCTCGAGCCTATTTTGATTCAACATTTGATTAAGCTTAATTTAATTGCATGATTACTTTATGGATATGTTCATCTCACTTAGATGAGTCGATAGAATCAAATCCAAAGTGATTTAGTTAAGTCTAGGCTGAGATCTTAGGGTTTTAGTGTGGACGGTAACGGGATCATTCTATCGGGGACAATGACGGGGAGTCGTATGATCAAGCATGTATCAAATGGATGGCTAAGATGAAGCCGGACAGTGCTTCTTTAAAAAAACAGCGAGACGCGTGCCTGCTGGCGTGGACGGTAGCATCAAATGGGAATGAGCATCGTGGAGTTTCGGAGCTGCCATAGGTTGACAGGGCACCGCATGGATAAGTATAAAAATAGGGCTTTTTCTATTTATTTAAACTCCCTTAAGTTCAAAAATACATAACTTTATGTAGAAAAATTATAAAAATAAAATAAAAATACCCACTTGCTTACTGAACAGAGTAGAACAATGAGGGAATGATTTGAAGTTCATTTGATGAATATTTTATTTTTAATTAATTAAATATTAATTTGAATCATTTGATTATCCATGCATGTAGACTCATCATCATAGCTTGAATTTTTGGCATGTTGTAGCCCCTGTCAAGGAGAACATGCTCTGATTTTCCTAAAGTCAGAGGAGGTCCCTAAACAAACGATCCCATTTTTCAAGTCTATGTGCATTATTTGCTTAAAATAATCATAGAAATTAGCATGCTGCTTAGAAAATTCCAGGATAATTTTGAAAGGTCGTCCATGACCAAAGGAGCTTTTGAAAATAATTTCATGGATCAAGTAATTTAAAATGTACTTAATTTTCATAAGCTCTAAATCATTAAGGAAATTAATTTGAATTATATAAACATTTAAATGACTTGATTTTTTATCTCCATTGTTATTAATGATCCAAGGAACTCACCATAAAAATTTTAAAAATATTTTGAGTATAATTGATAACTTAAATTGATTTTTAAGGATAAACATCAATTTTGGCATTTAAATGATTTTTAAAAATAAAAATATAATTCAAAATTTTATAAAAACTTATTTTTTGAGTTCTATGTGATCATGGGTATTTTTTAAAAATAAAATGATATTTAAAATAAAAATTCTTAGCCTATTTTTAAATATTTAAATAATTAAAAAAACTCCTAAAAATCACAAAAAAAATAAAAATACGTGGAAATGTTCTAAATTGCTTCCTAAGCATTTAGGAACATTTAGAATATTTTGCCTGATTTTCTAAATGAAGATATTAAATTTTAAAGCTTAGAAATGATTTTTGAAGGCTAAAAATGAGTTTTCATTAAAATAATTCCAATAAATGAAATAAAAATTTAGAAAACATAAAATCTTCTCCTTTAAGTTCTCTGACCTCTGGGAGACTTTTCAAAAATACAAAACCTAATTTTCCCCATTTAAAATATTTTATATTTAATAAATAGCCCATAACTTAAAATAATTTTTAAAATTCAAATAAAATACAAAATATCATGAATTTTGGTCCAAAGGCTTCTCTAGTCTACACCTACCTCCAATAAAAATCTCAAGGGATTAGAATTTACCTTGGCTAAATCAGGAATTTTCTTTGAAAAATCTTTTTTTTGCATGAAAATAATTATATAAATTAAATTAAATTTTGAAAAATCACATTTTCTTCTCTGATGTTATAATTTACCCATGAATGGGGTAGGATAAAAATTTCAAAGTCATTTGAATTGAATTTGACAAATTATGAGTCCCATGAATGAGGTAGGATAAAAATTTCAAAGTCATTTGAATTGAATTTGATAAATTATGAAACGCATGAATGAGGTAGGATAAAAATTTCAAAGTCATTTGAATTGAATTTGACAAATTATGAAGTATAGAGCCTTAAAGGCAAATGTGTAATTTTGGGAAATTAGTCTTAATTAACATTTAGGCTTAATTTAAGGAGGGAAATGGGTAGCCTCTAATCTTAATCAATTTATTTGATGTTTAAAACACAATGGGTTAATTGGTAGAAGCGAATCTCACTTTCTTAATTAAGTTAATAAATTTCTAAATTATTAAAATTTAGAAGTTTATTAAAATAAATTGAATCCAGGACTTAGGGGTATGACTTTTGAAGTCAGTAATTAATCAATTTAATACCTTTATTTTGATTTTCAAATAAAATTAAAATTATGAATCATTACCACCTAAAGCCTAATCTATTCAAAATTAATTAAGACACTCACCTAGGTTTTAAAGGGCTTAGTAGTGACTTAGGCTAAATCAAGTTTCATTTAAATGAGGATTAGAAAAGTAAGCACCATTGAAAATTAAAACATCTTTCAAACACTATAAGCCCAATTACGGTCAAAATTTGGTTAACTGTTCCAACAAAACTAACTTGCCTCGTTAAGGGTCTTCACCCACATAATTCTTAAATTGAATCACAAGTGATAATTACCCTATTCTTATTAACTTGCTTCTTCGAGGGTCTTCACCCACATAATTTTCAAATTAAATGATAAATGATAATTACCCTATTCTTAGGGATAATTAAGACGCTAATGCTCACTAAGCATTAAGGGTATTTGTAGGATGAATTATTAAGCAACATAATGAGTTTCAAAGAACTCGGAATTTTCCACCAGACAGCGAGAGAGTAGCGCGGACCTGCTTCTTTCTCTAGATCTGTTGGATATCTTGAAGATCTACTAAACTTAATATGTTTTGATTGACAAAAACATCCATATTTAAACTCTTAACAACCCATCAAGTTATGACATAGGGTTAGGAAAATTATCAAAACCTGAATTTTAATACAAATTTGACATATTTTGAGTTTCAAGTGGTGGAATGAGAAGACTCGTCAGGTACGCTTTTTATAGTTTTCAGCATTGTCTTTCTTATACTTTTATGCTTATACAAATTTGCATGAAAAACTAAAACTATCAGGATAACCACAGAACCAAAACCAGAACAAAAATCAAAACTAAAATCAACTAAGATAAATTTACTACCACAACATTGAAAATATAAAACAACTCAAAATTTAATCACAAATATCACACAAAAATACAATTGCAACTAAATTAAGATGTCTCTATTGGATGATCGGAAATTCCTCGGAGGAGGTAACCTATGGTTGCTTACGAGGCTTCCCATGGTCTAAATGAAATTATGGAACTTATTAAGTTGAGTTTAGTAAGTTTGTTTAGACTAAGTAAATCCAATAGAAAATAGTGGTGCCGGAACGAGGGAACCGTATGATCCTAACTGGTGTCACTCTAATCAACTTTAATATGCCCTCATAAAATTTAAAGAACATTAACCATAGAGCCACTTGATTTGACATCATAACTTGACACACTAGAAAACTCAAACTTGTCATGGTGAGGAGCTTGGAGCTAGCATGGTGGGCAGCACGGTCATCTTCATCAGTAAAACCTGTCTTCCTCAACTAAACCAATCTTCCTTCCTTAGACTTAAACAACAAAAGCCATAGGACTTCAAAGATGCTTGCCTATGCAATGTAAATCCTCACATTATCTTTAGGACTTTTGTATATCTCTATTATACAATATAAGCCCTAACTCATCTTAGGATTCCGAGGTTGTCATTTGTCACAGCCTAAATCTTCACATCTTCTAGGCTATTTGTGTGATCGTTTCACACAAATGTAAGCCCTAACTAATAAAATTGGCAGGATGAAACACCTAAATTTTTCTCCTCAAAATTGAAGCCAAACATTAGGATAGCTTGGGAAGTCACTGAGGTTCTCCTCTGGATCCATGACATCTCCGAGTTCTTCCTCCGTTAGATTCTATAATGAAATATTCCAAATTTGAACCAATCCCCTTCAACACTTCTACGTCCGATCTCATTGAAAAGTCCTATTCTTTTGAAATCCTTGAAGATAATGTTTCCTGATTTTTATTGAGAGTCTTCTTAGGTGACTTTGTTCATTTAATATGTAATTACCTATAGGAGCTTGCCCTTATAGGAAGCATGTCTGAACCTAGCTTAATATAAACCCTATTTAATACTTTATATTAAATAGGGAAACTTGTCGGCAAATATAAAGGTTTCACAGACCAAATGAATGTCATGTATTCCTTAGTTTATTTGGTCAAGCCTGATCCTCAAATCTTTTGTTTATACTTTCGGATAATTATAGGGTTCGAGGTACAACGCTCATTCATTTAAACTATGAAAAATATGTGGTTAATTTGATTTCATATTTTTCTAAAACTAAATATATATGTAAATTAAAACGTACTTCCAAAGCGAGCGAAGAGATTTCAATTCCGGTGATTGACAGCTTCTTACGGGCAACTCCTCCAACAAAAAATAGTGCCGACAGCTTCTGGCGACTCCTTTGGCGACAAGCTTTTCTCTCCATCTAAATTAGAAATATTATCTTCACACATTAGTAATGTGTCCATGTCCCTCTTGGACTAGATTACCCTTCTTCCGTTGACATACTTTACCCATTTCTGTCTTGGGAAAGTATGGTTAACTCTTCAGACTTCAGCACTAGCTGTTCAACCATCTTTGAACAGAGGGGTTCAGAAGTCCATTAAGGACTCTTTAAATTTTCATGTGGGGTCGGACCCTTAATAGGTGTGTCGGTGGACTAGTTCCACCTGGGCATTTTCTGCCACTAAATAGGTCCCGCACTGGGTCCTAAAATACTTCACATTTCCCTTCCGAATTTGATTTACTATTTCGCAAATTAAACCAAATTGTGTTGTATTGCGCACACTTTGAAATTTTCTTATATTAATTAAATTTTACACTTTTTCTTAAACAAGATTTTAAAATACCCATAAATTAAGAACCTCCCGGTCTACAGATCAACCTCTACTTTTAGTGCTTGCACTAAAAATTACAAGGTTTTGGCCATAAAGCTAACCCTAAAATTTTCTGTTTTCAAGCTCGCTGCAATGGCTTACCCAACGCTAACCTTTTTTTGCAACCTGCCAACAAACCGTAGCACCCCTAATGTCGCTCCCACCATCAAGTTTGGAGCCAGATTTGAAGATCTCAAGGTCATCCTCGAGAAAGCCCCATTTGTAGTAATGAAGATCACCGCTCCAGAATCGAAGGAGTCATCTGCAGAATTCAACCTGAACTACCTTCAAGACTTCCCTACCTGCAAGAATTCTAAAACTACTGCCGTCACGACACCCGCCAAACCTGCTAGCCCCACTTTTGCTAAGGGGAAAGAAGTGATGATTATTGATAATTGGATTGAGGGATTAATTGCCCCACCACCTGTGTTTGAAATCGGATCAAGTTTGAGGATTGTATCACTGACCCGAACCAAAAAAAGGAACCGTAACAGAAGGGTTCAGAGGGCCATCAAAGCCCATGTTCCCAAGCAGACACCCTTTGAGGAGGATCCTCATTAATTTTAAGAAGTGTTACATTAAATTTATCCACTCCTATGAGGGAGTAGATTCCATCCTCTGACGGATACTGATGGATATGAGAGTATCCGGAGAATTGCTACTGCATTACCGTCACTTCATGGACATGATGAGGAGAGAAAGATGTTCACTCCTATCACTCGAGTTAGTGCAGTTTCAAAAGGCTTGTTGTCAAAGAAGGATGTTCAGTTAGCGAGTTGCTTAAACGAGTGGGAGATGCAATTTCTCCTTGCATGAAGAAGGAAATTTTGAAGGGAATCAAATCCGACAGACAGTCCCGCAAGACAGCTGGAGTGCCACCTACTCACATCCCCGTTTGGTTCTGTTTAGGTCCCAGAGTTGATATCACAGTTATTACTACTGAATATACTGCCACCTACACCACTGGCCGCTGATCAGCTTAGTCGAGACTAGGTCCGAAGATCTTACCCGTCACCCATTATGGAGATATTCCTACAATCCCAAAGACAAAGATGAGACACTTACCCAACACTGTAGCCAGTCTACACCACAAGGAGCATACTTTCCCTCGACATACCGATGTCTCTACTAAGATGCTTCGTCTAGAGACATCATCATTAAAAAAATAAAAGGTATGGATACCCAAGGTTGCCGCACCGATACAGTCCACTGAGCCCACAGGACAAGAAGTGAAACCAGTGTCTGTAATATCTGGCATCGTCGCGACAATAGCCAGCAAGATGAAGGAACAAATAGAGGATGTCCATCAGGGTCCTCCAGATCTTAAAGTAATCAAGGAATTGATAATTCAGGAGAAAGTTGAGAAACTCAGGATCAAAATTTTGGAGTTTCCGTCGATAACGACAAAGAAAATTTTGATTAAAATGATTACTTTGAAGAGGATTTCATGGATGTCCATGTGATGAAACTAGAGCCACCACATATGCACATGAGACTCAACCTCACACCGAAGAGAACGTCGTAGTTGAGTTGCGCAAGCTTATTTTTCCAAGGGCTAAGCAAGTTAGTCTACTGGAGAAAAGAATAGAAGAGATGACTACAACATTGAACACCATAACCACCATTCAGAGGCAATCACAAGCATTGCAATTAGCATCTCCAGAGATTAATCAGCCAGAAATCATACACATTATAGATGAAAGAAGAGAGGCTACTTCAACAATCAAAGATGAGCAACCGAAGAAAGATTCTCCATTAAGTGTCATGCTAGAAAAGGAGTTCAAGCAAATGGTTGAACAATTGCGGGACGCCTTAGCCCAATCCAAGGGCAGTGCATAAATTTTGAAGGGTAGACCTTACCCGGAGGAGTTCGATGTCGTGCCTTTCCCTAGAGGTTTTGTGGCCCCAAACTTTAAGATATTCAACGGGACAGGAAATTCCAGACAGCATATAACACATTTTCGAGTCAGCTGTGGCAACACGAGAAATAATGAAGCTCTACTCTGCCAGCAGTTCGTCAATAGCTTATCAAAAATTGCTTTCGACTGGTACGCTGACTTGCCTAACAGATCAGTTAAAATATCTTCTGAATTAGAACAGTTATTTGTGAAAAGATTTACCGTGGCACAACACCATGTGTCTATTGGAGAGCTCATAATGGAAAAGCAAAAGCCTAGTAAGACTTTGGTAGACTATATCTTAAGGTGGACAAACCTTAGCATAAAATGTGAACCGCAGCTACAGAAGCATTCTGCGATTGAAATTCTACTCAAGAGCAATCTTGGGCCAGTAACTTTCATGCTTAAGGGACTCACCATCAAATCCTTCGAGAAGCTACTCAGCAAAGCTAGTAGTCTTCAAGAAGGAATAAAGCACATGGAGCCACATGAAAAGGCTAAGGTGACCAGAGAGTTTGAGAAAAAATTAGGAGCAGTAGCAACCGTCGACAAAGGAAAGCAGCCGACAAAGATATATGGAGAAGAGCATTGCCAGTCTTCATCATAGTACTCTCAGAAACAGAATAGTCAATCCAACCAGCGACTGCCTCAAGAGGGATCACCTCAAACATAGGGTAAAAGAATATCCCTGTTTGAGCGACCGACAATTGTGTATTCTTTCAAGGATGAAGCTATACCTAAAATATTTAGGGTTCTAATGAAGAAGCAAGAATTCAAACTACTAGATCCAAAGAAGCCCGAAGAGGTGGATAAGAAAAATGAACCAAATTATTTCCCATACCACCGATTGCTTAATCTCACTATAAGAAAATATTTTTTCTTTAAGGACTGGCTCGAGAGAAACCTTAAGGAAGAGAACATAACAATCTCGAACGAGAATTTAAGAGAACTCAAAAAAGGTTCCATAAATATGATTTTGGTCAAGCCAATCTCCCCAATCGATTCATATACTGGAACAGATGGATGGAGTATAACTTGGGATGAACTCAAGAGGGTCCTTAATCAAATTTAGGATTCATCGAAACAAGCTTCAATGAATATCAAAGAAGAATGGAATGAGGTTTGGAGTAGATCATCCAAGAAGATACTAAACAAGATCCAGTTTGCATCAAAACAAGCCTCAATTCAGAGTTCGCAACATACCAAGCTCGAGATGAGGGTTTCATTAAGAGATCCGTCATTGTCAAAGACAAAGAAAAAAAAGATAAGAATCACTACAAAGATTGATAGCACGGGGGGTTGGATAGGGGCTGCCTCTACTAAATTAGTTGTCTCGGATTCGGGGAAAAAAATCCTCGAACCCTTGACTTTGTATGTGTTGACCTCACTTTTGGTTGAGGTCTAGAAAACTTCTTTAGTAGCCTAGGTCTAGCCATAGGACTTTCCTATTGACTAGTCTTNTAAAATATAATCACAAACATCACCAAAAAATACAATTTCAACTAAATTAAAACATCTCTATCGGAAGATCGGGAATCCCTCGGAGGAGGTAACCTACGGTTGCTAACGAG
>JXCR01143426.1:0-14667 GCA_002079205.1 Phalaenopsis hybrid cultivar
ACCCTTTCACCAAAAAGTGACTTAACCATGTCTAAGCCACCAAAGTAATGATTTCACAGCCAAAAAAACCTTTCTAAAGACCAAGCTAAACTCTCCTAAAACCACCATGACAAGCTATGGACCAATGGATCCCCAAATTAAGGGATTTTACCCATTTTTGGACCTAACTTGAAATATCTCCAACATCATCACTTACCCTTGGGAGATAATCATCATTAGCCACCACCTGACCTCCCTGAGCCAAGAAGTGACCAATGTCTGGCCGGCCAGCCACCTTGGTGGCTGGAAAATGGCTNACAAAACCATGGCCAAGACAAAGGATTTTCACCCAATTCAAACCCAAAGGCCAAATCAGCCCAGCTGCTCATTGGAACTTCTCTGCCCTCCACATAAGCAACAAAATGCACCCCTCAATTGGCCTTGGCAGCCAGCCTAAGACATTTTATTTAAACTCCCCCTCCATGGCAAAAGAGGGAGAGCTTGAAATTCTTTGGGGAGACTCTGTAAAACTTCTTTAAGAGCTTCCTAGAGATCTCTTGAGCTTAACTAAACCTTCCTTAGCCACTCAAATCCATTGCTTGAGTTCAATTTTGGAGCTTAATTTCAAGGCTGAAACAGGACATCCTCGAAACCTCCACCAAATTCAAATTACTTGCACCCACACCATCCCAACATCAAGAGAAGAAGATCGCCCACAAAAGTCCCCATCAGCCGACCACCCTAAGGTCGACTTCGACCAAACCCCCAAATCGCCTTGATCGAATTTGGTTCTAGGCATTTCACCACAACCAGAGGCTCCATCCCTAGGCTTCTGGCATCCACATAAAGCTTCTACAAGAATCCAATCGTGGCTACCCCTCTTGGACCAAGGTATTCAAAGTTAAACCTAAACCGAGACTCTTTTAATTATTCATGAATATACAGTCAATTTAAGGGTTCATCCACCGTATGGATGTGTTCTACTAGTCAATACAAGCATTTAAAAAAAATTCACTCAATTTTGTTAAGAACTGAGTGAGATATTGGCATTTTAAAATGGACAGTTTTCGGGTCCAGTTCATTTGGGACGATGACCCGTGATCGTCAGATCGAGAGTGTATTGATCGAGTGGCCCTGATCGCGTCGGACAGACCGCGGTCCGACATGGGCGGGAGTGACCTGGNACAAATACAAATGTTTCGCTGACCAAACAGACGTCATACTTTCCTTAGTTTATTTGATCGAACCTCATCCTTAAGTCTTGTGTTTATCTTTTGGGATAGATACAGGATCCGAGGTACAGTGCTCTTTCATTTTAAACTATAAAAAATATAGGGTGAGTTTGATTTCATACTTCAACGTCCTTCCGAAGCGGGCGATGAGATTTCGATTCTGATGACCGACAGCTTCTTACGGGCAACTCCTCACAAACTACCCCAAAATAACGCCGACAGTTATTTAAGTTTAATTTTTGAAAAAGTTTTGCATTAATTTTGGAAATTTCTGTTTTAGCTTTTGAAAAATATTTTCAATCAAGCATACATAATACATTAAAGCAATAATAAAGTGCAGAAATAAAATGACAATAAATGAATTGTAAATGTGTACCTATCATCTTCTCGTTGCTCCCACTGAAATGTTAGCATCCATAATCATGTATATATTGCAAACTAAAATAAAAAGCAACTATTAAGTAGTCGTGAAGCTTTAATGGTTTACATTCAAAAGAGACCAAAATTTATAACTTGGTAAGCCCCTAAGGATGTTTTTTTGGAACAATGCATAATGAGTTCAATTGTTCTTCAAAATGTCCAAAAGATTATAAAAGTGTTTCGGGCATAGCCCTAAAGAACTATTAATAACCCTTTAGTTTTCTCAAATTCATTTGAACATATTTTATTGTTGAATAGATCATCCCGAGGTTTGTTAGGTTTAAACTGCACCCAGTTCTCTATCGCAATTAACCCATGAGAAAGGGGATAAGCAAGCTTGAGCTTGTAGTGTTTAAGAAAGATTAATTATGGATCCATTTCCAACTAATCGTCAGGCATCCCTAGATTGAACTTAGCTCACTACAAAACTCAAAAGACACTAGGGGTAGATGTGCAATTTTGAAGAAAGAGGTCAAATTAATAATATTTAATTAAAAGGTCAATCCATAATTCAACCATTGATTTGGGGATTTTAGATTGTTGTATTATTGACTTCCTAAATTATGTATCAAACATTTAAATTATTCAAATCAATTTCATCTTCCAATGTTCAACAATTAGGATAATTACAGTTATACCCTTCTTTATTAAAAGTGGGGTAATTGGTTTCCACCTCTTACCCTTATGTCTTAATCACTTTATGATATTACTTAGGATCAAATTATTTCCCTTTAAGCTCTTAACCCCTCCTAATTTTTTATTAGGGTGAAAGGGTTGAAATTATAATCTTGCCCCTAAGGCTCCTATCTTCATAAAATTTTTAAATCAATTCATATGGCTTGGGAATTTGCTTACCTATATCTCATGGGTTAATTGAGATATCATTAGAGGAATCATATTTTTCTTATCTTTATTTTATTTCATATAATTTTTTTAATCCAAAAATAGAAATTTCAAAAGTTAGTTTATTTAATCAATTAAAATAAAGCTGTTGTCTTTGAGAAAATTATAGGAGATTCACTTATATCCGAGGGACACTCACATGAAATTTCATAAATTTTTTAATTATGTTTTAATTATTATAATTATTTATTTATTTTTAGGATTAATTAAATAGAAAATAATTTAATCTTGAAAAATCAATTGTATATTTTTCATTGATTTCTTTGATGTTAAGGAACTTAGAGAAATTTATTTTATATTTTTCTAATATTTATTCTATTTTTATAATTATCTTAATAAAAATTTAGGAAAATACATTTTTATATATTTAAGGGTACATATCTTTATTTAAAAAATTAGGGAAAATATTCTAATTGATCCCGAATGGCCGAGAATAGTTAGGGACATTTTGATGTATTTTTATATTTTTGTGATTTCTGAATTTTTTAATTATTTTTAAATTTAAAAATAGCTAAAAAATGAACTATTTATTTTAATATCAATTTTATTNAGGTACATATCTTTATTTAAAAAATTAGGAAAAATATTCTAATTGATCCCGAATGGCCGAGAATAATTAGGGACATTTTGATGTATTTTTATATTTTTGTGGTTTATGAATTTTTTAATTATTTTTAAATTTAAAAATAGCTAAAAAATGAACTATTTATTTTAATATCAATTTTATTTTCATGGGTGCCCCGGTCACAAGAAACTATCAAAATTACTTTTCAAAATTTTTTGAGTTATATTTTAATTATTATACTTATTTTAATACCAAAACTTCATTTTTCTTAAAAAATAAACTTTAGTGGTTAAAATAGTTCAAAATGGCTTCAAAATTTTACAGAAGGTTAATATGTTCAATACCTTTACTAAGGATTTATTTTTATAAAATTTTAAGGTATATTTTATTTATTTTAATTTTTGTGGGTTTTAATGACTTAAATTAAGATATTATATTACAAAAATATTTAAACTTAGTTTTTATTTTTCTTATATTCCTCTGACGACAGAAAACCTACTAAAACAACTTTCATATTTTTCTATCCTTTATTTTAATTTAAATAATTATTTTAAAAAAATATATGATTTAACTTTGGAAATTAGGATTTACCATGCTAGAAGTGTTCTCTGACTTTGAAAAAATCAGAGAATACTTTTAGACACATAGAGAGTAAACCCTCAAAATTTCACACCATAGTGATTAATATTTAATTTCCTATTATTTAAATAAGATTTTGAGTATTTAATTAATTTAGAAATAAATATAAGTCAAATAAATTTTTTTTGTCCACATGATTCTCCTATATTTATTGAGCACAGAGGTTATTTTATTTTATTTTTATGATTTTTCTACTCTAAGTTATGAATTTTCTAAGTTTCTGAATTAATTTAAATAAAAAATAGGCTATTTTTCTATTTATCCACGTTGGCGCCACGTTCTTCCTTAGCAACTCCGAAAGACCATGCGGCGTGCTTTTATTTGATGNAGAGTATTTAATTAATTTAGAAATAAATATAAGTCAAATAATTTTTTTTGTCCACATCATTCTCCTATATTTATTGAGCACAGAGGTTATTTTATTTTATTTTTATGATTTTTCTACACTAAGTTATGAATTTTCTAAGTTTCTGAATTAATTTAAATAAAAAATAGGCTATTTTTTTATTTATCCACGTTGGCGCCACGTTCTTCCTTAGCAACTCCGAAAGACCATGCGGCGTGCTTTTATTTGATGCTGCCTTCCGCGTCAACGCTAACTTAGCCCGCTCTTTATGTTCTGTCACCTCATCCAACTCCTCCTCCATCGTTCAATGGATACATGCGCAAATGAACGACATCCGTTCATCATCCCCAAGTGACTTAACCCGAGAACCATCCACACTAAAATGCTTTAATCTCTCTCGATACTCAACCAAATCACTCACGGTTTGTTCCTATAGCTTCATCTACGAGATGAACACATCCATGTGGTTAAATACATATGAAAAACAAGTTCACTTGTTGACCTCAATTTTGGTTGAGGTCTAATCTTTCCTCCTTAGTAGCCTAGGGTCTAGCTATAGGGCTTTCCTGTTGACTATTCCTAGAAGACTAGTAAAGGAACCCTGATCTCGATATTTTTTATATGTAGAATTTATGAAGTTGACTCCACTACTTGAAGATTTTAGTCCCCGGTAATGACACCAAAAAATTGATCCCAAGCAATGTAAGATTTCAATTATATTTATAGAGATTCTACGTAAGTATACGTACCGTTATTAAGTAATATATGACTTCTGATTAAGCCCTGAATATCAATCTTACGGAGATCGAAGTTAATCATGACGGCTTTCAAGAGAAGTCCTAGTCTAGAATAACATGCCCTAGCTTGGAAAGTCGATAAAGATTTGGTTTTCATTATATCTTACAACTATCACTACAATTTACTTCTAATCTTAAACTAAAATACTTTGTGAAAATCAAAAAGTGGGGTTTAATATATTAAAAGTACTCTTTCTCATACAATGAAATTAGTGACATGTGTAAAAGTAAAATAAGTACCGAGAGAGTTGGTGACAAATAGGAGCAATTATAATTTTTACCCTTACTAGAGAAGTTATAAAGAACATTGGTTAATCTAAAGTTTGAATAGTTCTGAAGTTGGGCTAGGTAGGGAAGATACTAGCTCTCACTCTAGAGTTTCCCTCTTATCCCTCCACTTGGAAGCTAACATCTCACATCAAAACCTAAAATAATAGACTAAATTAGGGGGCTATAACCTATCACTCTAAATTATTCTAATTCTACACCCATTAAAGATTATTTCCCTATTTATTTACACTCAAATATATGTACTACATTCTCATTTATACAATCTCATGTGATTCTACCATAGTTGATTGAGACAATACCATCCCGGATCTTACATGTTCTCACAATAGATTTTAACAGGCAAGTTGATCAAGTTTACATGCAAATGAAGAACAAAGTAAAATCATCACAATATATTCTCACTCTACTCAATTTTATATCCTACACATGCATACTAATTCTTTATAAGTGGGAAGAGTAATGAAAACTACTCACTACACATAGAGAAACACAATAACTTTTCATTGAACAAGACTTTGAAACCATACAAACAAAGTACTAAATTCAAATCAAAATACAATGAAAATACTAATCTCTGATAGAAATTAAACTCCCCTTGTATAGCAAAAGCAATTTCCTTACAATCCTCTCCAAGAACAGAGTGAAAAGAAAAGAAGAAATTCTCACACTCTCTCTTCCTCTCACATTGTTGCCCCACTTGGGGCTCATGCCCAAGCTTTCTTCCTCTTCTGCAAGCCTTCTTCTCCTCTTCTTATTGATTTAAGAGTTCAAGAGGCATTTTAAAAACATTTCGAAGCGTTATTTATAATTTCTCAAAAGATTCTTAAGTGTCTCTTCAAAATTGTTCATATTCATTGAATCTTCCAAATGGTGTCAGAAGTGCCTCTTCAAAACTCCTAACCATCCCAAATTCTAGAAAGCACATTTTATTATTTCCATGAATTCCCCAAGAGATTCATGAAACACCGCTTAAAAAATCGTCCAAATCGGACGAATATTCTAAAAGATATGTTGAAAACTGTCTCTAGCGCCTAAGCACTGATCCCCCTCCTCTCTATCTGGTGGTGTCTAAGTGTCATATTTGGGTGCTTAAGTACCGGTCACAGGCACTTAAGTTTCTGGTTTAGGTCCTCTTAGCTCCGGTGTGCCCCAGTTCGACCCGATTTGCTCTGGTTTGCTCCGTTTTGGTCCATTTTTGTTTCTTTTGCTCCAATCACTCCAAATTCTTCAATTTGATGTATCTACAGCCAAAAACACAAGAAAACATACCTTTAAAGTGCAATATCATTATAAAATAAAGCATGAAAAATAGTACATTTTTAGGCATATCAAAATCCCCCAAACTTAAACATTACTTGTCCTCATGTAATACTACATTTTTAAAATAATTTTTATAGATTAGAGTTAATGGGTCATTCTTTAGAATCACTAAAATGTTGTTCTAAAAATGTGATAATTCAAATTAGAAGAATTTCTAGTGAATCAGACTAGCCTAGGGTCTAAAATATTTATCATCAAACTTGGAAATTTGTTTTCCTATCTAATTCAGAAATATATGCAGATTTTTCAAACTTCGGATCCTATGAACTTTACTTTCTAGACTTAAGAACTCTCTTAAGAATAATTTTTACTAATATAAGTATATGAATCAAGCTTAGGATTTCTTTAAGTTCATTACTCCAGAAAGGCTTAAGTGAAACCAATTTTTGATTAGGACCTCTCCTCATGCTTCTACTCACTTTCTTTATTTTATTTTTTTTCCTTCTTTTTTTCTTATTTCTTTTTTTTTTCAAGTATCTTTTTGATCCATTATTTTTTTTTCTTNCCTTCTTTTTTTCTTATTTCTTTTTTTTTTCAAGTATCTTTTTGATCCATTATTTTTTTTTCTTTTCTTTTTATGTGAAGATTACTATATCTAGAGAAGTACTTAAATAGTTTTGAATTCCACTATCATCCTCTAAAGTTAAAACCTATTACTTTCCTTCACTTGAAAGATGTATATATATATATATATATATATACCAGAAATCATATACAAATCTAGTCATGATGAAGGAATTACCTCACAACANGATGTATATATATATATATATATATACCAGAAATCATATACAAATCTAGTCATGATGAAGGAATTACCTCACAACATTAATCTAATCTACTCCTACACATCAAACATGGATCAAAGTCCAACATCTCACTAATATCCAATCAAACATAACAACAATCACACTAAACAGATAACAAAGATAATCATGGGTTCCCTCCCACGAAGCACTTGGTATAACATCGATGACCCGATGTATCCAATATTACTCTGGTTGCCCCAACATCAGAATCTCATTCATTTTGTCTATATACCACAAAATATGTCATTCAGTGATTTTGAATAACTCTTTCATAGGAAATCTTTTACTGATTTCATTGAGTCGAATCTGAAGTTATAAGGACTGGTGGTGTAGATGAATTTCCTAAATAAGTAGGCCTTAAAATTGTATGGGGTACATTCATCTTAAGTTTATGAGAATTTTCAATAGATGGAATTAAAATTTTACTATTTTTGGTAACATCCATCATTTTGCACCTCTCCTGAACATACATACAGTCTTCTTTAAATAAAGTTTTCAAGTCATCATGAAATTCCATTTCGATCTCATCTGTTAAGTTACTCTCAAAACTTTCTTGGAAATGGTCTTTACTTAGATAATCAACGGCATCAAACTAAAAATAATCATCATGTTTTCTCTCAGCTAAATATTTCATAGCCTTTAAAACATGAAAAGTGACTTCATGGTCATTAATACTCATAGTCAACTCTCCTTTTTGTGCATCTATCATAGCTTGTCCAATAATAAGAAAAGGTCTCCCCAAATAAATTAGACTTTCTTTATCTTCCTGTATATCTAATACTATGAAGTCCATAAGAAAGATAAATTTATCCACTTTAACAAGTACATCTTCTATAACCCCTTTTAGATAAATGATAGTTCGATCAGCTAACTGAAGAGTTACAGTAGTGGGAGAAATATCGGCTAAACCTAACCTTCTAACTATTGATAGAGACATCACATTAATGCTCGATCCTAAATCGAATAAAGCTTTTCCACATAATCTTTCTCCAAATGCATGATACACCAAAAATATATGCATTTTTAGACCCATATTTTATACTCATTTTTGGTGATATTATTTTAATGGAAGGTATTTTGATGTTTTCTTGTAGGTTATTGATTTTTAGGACTTAAAGCAAAAAAAGGTATTTTGATGTTTTCTTGCAGGTTATTGATTTTTAGGGCTTAAAGCAAAAAGGAAGCAAGGAATTTTTATGTTTTATTGCAAATTTATTGAATTTTAGGACTTAAAGCAAAAAAGAAGAAAAAAGGAAGCAAACACGATGAAATTTGGAGAAAAAATGAAAATTTTAAAATTTGTTCAGTGCCGACGGTGCCGTTTGCAGAGATGACGAATTAAATTGCAAGACACTGGCGTCGATGGTGCCAAAATGGGTGTCAACGGTGCCAATGTTGGTTCAGCCCTGATTTCTAGAAGATTCGATGAATCTAGATGTATTTTGAAGAGTTTTTGGAGGCACCTATTGGAGAACCGACTCTAGGCTTTATTTTGGGTCAAAATTGATAAAAAAAGTGACTCTTTCTGCCACTTCATCCCATCCATTCAGCCTTCTGCACATAACTCCACAAACATTTATAGTTCATTGTTCTTATAATTTAGAGTTTTGTGGTGAGATTAAGTGTGAACTCTTTGTTGACCTCATTTTTGAGGTCTTCTTTTCCCTTCTCTAGATACCCTAAGATCTAGCCTTAAGACAAATCACTCTTTTTGTTATGATTATAGATCTTCTTCTCCCAATTCATATGATTACTTTAGGTCATTTTAGTTTCCTACTTTGAGAAGTTGTCCTCTTCGGTCACTGTTTTTGCACTTCCTCCTTGGGATTACCTTATTTTCACCAACCTCTTAAATTTACAATCATTACTAAGCCCTACTAACATTTTATAAATGCGTGTTTATAAAATATTAGAGCACACTGATTAAATGAATCTAAAGTATTAGTGGAAAGATATGTAAGGTTTCATTAGGAAAAATAAATCACGGTGCAAAAAATGAGAATAGTTAGAGTAAGGGCCTGTTTCGGGCAGCTTATTTAGTGCGGTTGCGTTTTGAAAATGCAGCTGGCCTGCTTGGGTAAACTACATTTTGGCAGCTTATTAGTTTTCAAAATGCAGAAAATAACGTTTTCACACCGCACCTATCTAGGTGCGGTCATCGCTTATGTGAGGACTAGTTAATAATATACTTGTTAAACGGCTCTAATCGGGTCAAGATAATTTCATTTATTATGGCACGCGCAAATCAAAGTTAATTGGATGCGATCAACGATAAATTTGTCCGAATGATTCCAGATGACAAAACAGACTGCACTATTGCGTCCGGGATGTCAATTTTAGCTAGGGAGGACACCCATTTTTGTTAGGACGCCGTGCTTGTACAAAATTTGATATTTTCAAATAAAAATATATAATAAATTTTTTTTAAAAAAAGAATTTTAAAACTCTAAATTTTAAACCTATTTTTTTTTCTTTTCTCCTTTTCTTTCTCACGTGAGAGTTTTTTTTGTTTGACTAATTTGGGGATTTCTCTTGTTGGAGACTTGCTAGAAGTCATTTGAGGGAAGTTTTTGGGTTCGATATTTTTTTTTGATTCCTATACTGAAGAGGGATTCGGGCTGATTGTCTATTGCTTTTGAATTTGGCTTCTTCCATTCTTGGGATTTGAGGATTACTTCTCCTTACAACTTTTAAGTTCTTTTGAAAACTTCTGGAAACATTCAGAAGTAAGTTTTCCTTCTCTGCTTCGACTGTTTCAAGGAATTCTTGACTTTAGAAAGGCATTTACATGAGAATTTATATTAATGAAATGGATTCATGCTATAATATCAGGAAGTAGATAAGATTTTTTTAACATTCCTTTAGAATGATAGTTGGTTTCTTGGAGAGATTACTTGCGGTTTTTTTTTTCTTGTAGAACTTGAAGTCTTCTATCTTATATGAGTTCTTGGTTTGATTTATATATTTTTTAAATTCCCTTCATAGTTGGGTTGAATCATCTGTTTGCACAGCAATAGGCTTAGCTTACTTTGTGAGTTTTGGCTTCAAACTATTAAGCATTGGGAGTATTATTTTCTTTCTTTCTTTCTCCCTTCCTTTTCTTGCTCTCTATTTTTTTTATGGATTGTTATTTACTTAAGCAACTAGAATTCGGATTTGATGCTATGGATCATTGAATAATCTGCTGAAAGTCCTTTTATGGTTTGAAAATACATTTGAGACTCGATTTCGATGCTTTTTGCTGTTCTTTGTTCAAACATATGCTGTAAATCATTCTATGGCTTGAGAAATAAATTTTGGATATGATTCTTAACTTCCTTTGCTGCCTTTCTCTTAAAAAAAACAAAGAATTGACAAATTGGGAAAAGATATTTTGGCTTTGAAATTCATTTAAGAGCCACGTTCTTGTACTTCTAGCCACTTCATTTAAAACTTTTTTTTTTGAGATCTATGTATAGGCTTTGAACAATTGTTTGGGGTTTGGTTTCGACTCCTAGAATTTGTTGCGGCTCGGTTTTGATCCCTACTATTTGCTGGAATTTGATTATTGTTTCTATTTTCTGTTGGGGTTCGGTTTAAATTCCTGCTCTTTGTTGCGGTTCGGTTTCGATCCCTGCTCTTTGCTGAAATTTGATTATTATTTATATTCTCTGTTGGGGTTCGGTTTTGATTCTTACTCTTTGTTGCGGTTCGGTTTCGATACCTGCTCTTTGCTGGAATTTGATTATTATTTCTATTTTCTGTTGTGGTTCGGTTTCAATCCCTGCTCCTTGCTGGAATTTATTTTTATGGTTTGAAGAGTATGTATGGAGCTCGGTTTTTAGCCTTTTTGCTTCCCTTTGTTTAAATACTTATTGGAAACCATTTCTCTGGTTTGAAAAGATATATATGGAGCTCAGTTTTTGCTCTCTTTGCTTCCATTAGATCGAACATATGTTGGAAACTATTTTCTGGTTTGGAAAATTACATTTGAGGTTTTTTTTTGTCCTCCTTGCTGTCCCTTACTTAAATAACAGCTAGAAATTATTTTCTGGTTTGGAAAATTAGATTTGAGGTTTTGTTTTTGTCCTCCTTGTTGTCCCTTATTTAAATAGCAGCCGGAAAATATTTTCTGGTTTGAAAATTATATTTGGGGCTTAGTGTTTTCTCTTTGCTTCCCTTTGGTTAAATATGTGTTAGAAACTATCTTTATGATTTGGGAACAAATTTGGAATTGCAGCTTTTGTTCTTATTGCTGCTCTTAGTCGAACATATATTGGATTATCATTCTTTGGATTTTAAATGCTTATTTGGAGATGCAACTTTCCATTTTCTTACTACCTCTGTTTGAAGGTATATTGAGATCGATTGTTTGATTTTAAATAAACACTGCTTCATTCAAATACATAAAAATAAAGGAATATTTTTTATTCGAATACTTGTTTTGGAATTGTAATTCTCGTGCCTTTTGTTGCCTTATTTGAATGCATAAGTTGAAACTTGGGAGGAATATTTACTTAATCCTTAAAGTATTGCTGGAATTGGCTTTCTAATTACACAAATTTCTTGAGTTTGAATTTGATAATATGAGGGTTTAAGAACATTTATCTTTGAAAAGTTGATAGATCATGTAATGATCATATGTACAAATTTAAAGTTCGAACTTAAAGGTAGAAGGTGGATGTTATAAAAATGCTTAAATAGATACTTCTCTCATTTCTCTTGACATGGAATATACAAAATCCTGCTGGATGAGGATATGAAATATTGAGGTGGCACATTACTTCAAGACAAGAGGTAATAGGCGATGATGCAAAGAACCATTTGACAGCTTAGTTTATAGCTGAAATAGAAAATCTATATTCAATTAATGTGATGCCCTTTCACTCCTAAATAGTCAACATCTCTAACCCCTTTCAAAGTGCCTGAGAATTGGTATTTAGGAAAGAACATATACTACAAATCTTTGCACAAAAACTTCATTTAGGAAAGAATAGATACTACAAAATCTTTGCACAAATACCACACTTAGGAAAGAACAAATACTATGGGTTTTACACAGATATTACACTTGCAAAAGAGATAGATACTACACTCACATACACATACACTACTCTTCGATGAGTTCAGATACTACACTCACATTACACTTTGCTGAGTTCAGATACTATATTTCACGAATAGGTGCACCACACTTTGAGGAGTTTAGATACTACTCCGTTCGCATATTCACTAAGCAATAGGGTCTAAGTCTGATTGATTATAGGGGTGATTCGTTGGTGGCCTCTAGTTGATGTTGATAGGTTGACCTCGATATATCAGTTTCCTGTGGGATCGAGATAAAGAGAAAAGGGGTCTAGTTTGAACCTATCCCCAAATTGAAATCTAATATCCCATCTTGAGACTTTCATATGCTCATTATTTAACTTTCCTTTTATAATTTGCAAATGTTTACCTAACCCATTTATATCATACACTTGCAATTTATTTTGAAGCTTAAGCAGAATTTGATCAGGTATGCTTTTATTTATTTAATTTTCGTACTTTATTTTCTGCATATTTCTTTTTATTTGGTACTGTACTGTACTTCGCTACATGTCCCATGCATTTTCTTACTGCATCTTACAACATAGTCTCTTTGTCTGTTTTTTGTTGTACTGTATACATTTACCAGTATTCATGCTTTAGTTACTACCTTTCTAGTATGTTTGTATAATCCCCTGGGATAGGCCGTTCGAGGAATGGTTTTTCTCTTTTCTTTATCCCTCTTCTCAGAACAAGATGACGACGTGGTCGGTTGACGATTCATCTCCAGATAATGATCGAGACAACTACCAAAGACGGAAGGATGAGCTTATGCAAAACTTTGATAGATTTAAATAGCATACCTATAAGATATCAAGGTTATTGTTCAGCATGACGTAAATCCTCACATTATCTTTTAGGACTTTCTACAATTTTCATATCGTACGATATAAGTTCTAAACTCTTTAGGATTCTGAGGTGGTCATTCGGTATGACATAAATCCTTACATTTTCTTGGGCTATTTGCATATGACATACATATATAAGTCCCAAATATCTAAATAATTTAGAAAACTAAAACATCACTTAATTTCTCTTTCAAAGATGTAAAGTCAAACCATATATTAGTTTGAGATATCACTGATTCTTCTTCAGTATCTTCAACATTTCCTACTTTTTGTTCTTTTGGATTTTAAAAATAACTGTTCATATTTGAACCTATCCCATTTGACTTTTCCTATGAACAATCAAGGAGACTTGAACGTTGAATTCTTGAAGACGAAACCTTTGATCATTATCGACAGTTTTCTTAGGTGACTTCGGTTGTCTAAGATGTAATTAACTATAGGGGCTTGCTCTTATTTGGAATTTAAGAACCCAGATTAATCTAAACCCTATCTAATCTGTATATTAGATAAAGGAATTTGTCGGCTGTAAATTTTGTAAGCCAAAATAGAGTCATCAACTTTTAAGTTTAGATAGTCGAGCCTACTAATAAGTGATACGTTCATCCTCCGAGATGATATACCATTTATGGTATTGTGTTTAGCTATTTAAACTATTTAATATGTGAGATCTATTCGGTCTCATCATTTTTCAAAAATAAAATAAAGGATACCATTTTTACAAAATTTAAATTACATTATTGAAAGCGACTTTAAATATGCTTAAAATATAAGATAAATATGGACGTAATAAATATTCAATAATTGTAAAGTCACAGTTATCACACAAATATACATATCGCTCAAGTAATATATGGCTCTAATGAAGTCCTAGATATCGATCCCACAGAGAGTGGTTTAGAACTGCAAACTAAGATTTTAGAAAAATAATACTTTAATTACATCAATGAAGTTCAATTTGCTTATTTGTCACTAATAGACAATTGAAATAAATAGTTAATTTTAATAACTATTAAATAACTAATGATACTAAGGAGGGTTTAATTGTGATATTCAACATATAAGAAACCATCCTTCTCCTTGTCAAGAAATTACTGTGAATGGATAAAATGAATTAGTTCAATTTATATTGTGTCAAATAAGAGCATACTTATTATTTACCCTTTGGTCCACGCATAAAGAATATTGACTAATCGTACGCTTGTTTACTGAACCTGCGGCTAGGCTGGGAGGATACCGACTCTCACTTCGGAGCTCCCACGTTCCCTTCACCTGAGGGCTAACATCTACACTTCAACACCCAAACGATAGAACCGAATTGGGGATTTTAGTCTGTCACTCTAAAATCTCCAATTCTACGCCCGATAATATTATTTCTTTATTTATTTGCACCCAACTTCCAAGGGCTTTGACCTCCCTAAATCTTGGATGTAATCTTCACTTTAGTTGTAAAATTC
>JXCR01143429.1:14779-31124 GCA_002079205.1 Phalaenopsis hybrid cultivar
AACAATAGGATAGCTTGGGAAGTCACCGAGGTTCTCCTCTGGATCCATGACATCCCCTAGTGCTTCTTCCTTTGGATTCTACAATAAAATGTTCCAAATTTGAACCAATCCCCTTTCACACCTCCCTCCTCCTTTGGATTCTACAATAAAATGTTCTAAATTTGAACCAATCCCCTTTCACACCTCTATGTCCGATCTCATTGAAAAGTCCTACCCTTTGAAACTCCTTGAAGATAGTATTTCCTGATTTTTATCGAGAGTCTTCTTAGGTGTCGATTTCGTTGAAGAGTCCTACCCTTTGAAATTCCTTGAAGATATTTTTTCTTGATTTTTATCGAGAGGATTTCGTTAAAGAGCCCTACCCTTTGAAATTCCTTGAAGATAATATTCCTTGATTTTTATCGAGAGTAGATTTTATTGAAGAGTCCTACCCTTTGAAATTCCTTGAAGATAATATTTCTTGATTTTTATCGAGAGTATTTCGGTGACTTTGGTCATTTAAGATGTAATTAACTATAGGGGCTTGCCCTTATAGGAAGCATGTTCTATAGTGGCTTGCCCTTATAGGAAGCATGTCCAACCTTTGAAATTCCTTGAAGATAATATTTCTTGATTTTTATCGAGAGTCTTCTTAAGTGACTTGTCCTACTCTTTGAAATTCCTTGAAGATAATTTTTCTTGATTTTTATCGAGAGTCTTCTTAAGTGACTTTAGTCATTTAAGATGTAATTAACTATAGGGGCTTGCCCTTATAAGAAGCATGTCCAAACCCAGCTATTCTTTGAAGATAATATTTCCTGATTTTTATCGAGAGTCTTCTTAGGTGACTTTGGTCATTTAAAAGCGTTGAAGAGTCCTACCCTTTGAAATTCTTTGAAGATAATTTTTCTTGATTTTTATCGAGAGTCTTCTTAGGTGGCTTTGGTCATTTAAGAATATTTCATGATTTTTATCGAGAGTCTTCTTAGGTGACTTTGGTCATTTAAGATGTAATTAACTACTTTCTTGACTTTTATCGAGAGTCTTCTTAAGTGACTTTGGTCATTTAAGATGTAATTAACTATAGGACTTGCCCTTATAGGAAGCATGTCCGAACCCAGCCTACCCTTTGAAATTCCTTGAAGATAATATTTCCTGATTTTTATCGAGAGTCTTCTTAGGTACTTTGGTCATTTAATATGTAATTAACTATAGGGGCTTGCCCTTATAGGAAGCATGTCCGAACCATTTGGTCATTTAAGATGTAATTAACTATAGGGGCTTGCCCTTATAGGAAGCTTTTCTCGAACCGGTCATTTAAGATGTAATTAACTATAGGGGCTTGCCCTTATAGGAAGCATGTCCGAACCAGCCTTAATATAAACCTTATTTAATCCTTCATATTAAATAGGGGAACTTGTCGGCAAATACAAAGATTTCACAAACCAAATGTACGTCATACTTTCCTTACTTTATTTGATCGAGTCTCATCCTCAAGTCTTGTGTTTATCCTTCGGGATAGATACATGATTTGAGGTACAATGCTCTAATTTTAAACTATGAAAATCATGGGGTCAGTTTGATTTCATATTTCAAAATCCTTCCGAAGCGGGCAACGGGATTTCGATTCCGGCGACCGACAGCTTCTTACGGGCAACTCCCTACAAGCCAACCCGAAATAACGTTGACAACTTCTGGCGACTCTGCTAGGCATGTGCTTTTCTCTCCATAAAAATCAAGAAATGTTATCTTCACACATCGGTAATATGTCTGTGTCCCTCTTGGACCGAATTACCTTTCTTCTGTTAACATACTTTACCCATTTCTATCTTGGGAAAGTACAACTAACTCCTTGGACTTATGACTAGCTGTTCAACCATCTTTAAAGAGAGGGGTTCAGAAGGCCATTAAGAACTCATTAAATTTTCATGTGGGGTCAGACGCCCAATAGGTGTGTCGGTGGACTAATTCCACTTGGGCATTTTCTGCCACTAATTGGGTCCCGCACTGGGTCCTAAAATTTTTCACATCTCCCTTCCAAATTTGATTTGCTATTTCGTAAAATAAACCAAATCGTTTTGCGTTGTGCGCACTTTGAAATATTAATTAAATTTTACACCTTTTTTAATAAAGATGTTAAAATTACCTATAAACTAAGACCCACCCGGTCTACGGAATAACCTCTATTTTCAGAGCTTGCACTAAATATTATGAGGTTTTCGACCATACAGCTAACCCTAAAACTTTCTATTTTAAAGCCCGCTACGATGGCCTACCCAACACTGACCTTTTCCTGCAACCTGCCAACGGACCGCAGCGCCCATAACATCGCTCCCACCATCAAGTTCGGAGCTGGATTTGAAGACCTCAAGGTTATCCTCGAGAAAGCCCCATTCGTGATAATGAAGATCGCTACTCCGGAAATACAAGAGTCGTCTACAGAATTCAGTTTGAACTGCCTTCAGGACTTCCCTGCCTATAAGAAGGCTAAAGTTGTTGCCATCAAGCCTGTTATCCCTGCTACTGCTAAGGTAAAAGAAGTGATGGTCGTTGAAGATTCGACTGAAGGTTTAATTGTTCTACCACCCTTGTTTGAGATATGGTCAAGCTCAAGGACTGTACCACTGACCTGAACTCAAAGGAGGAACCGCGATAGGAGAGTTCAGAGGGCCATCAAAGCCCAAACTCCTGAAAACACACCCGTTGAGGAGGAGCCTCATCGAATTGAAGAAATGTTATCAGAAATTTATCCACTCCTACAAGGGAGTATATTCCATCCTCTGACAGATACTAATGGATATGAGAGTATCCGGAAGATTGCTGTCGCATTACCATCACTTCATGGACATGGTGAAATTCATCCCCATCACCCGAGTTAGTGCAGCCCTCAGAAGGCTTGCTACTAAAGAAGGATGTTCTCTTAATGAATTACTTAAACAAGTGGGACATGCAATTTCCCCTCATATGAAGAATGAAATTTTGAAAGATGTTAAGTCCACTAGAAAATCTCATAGGTCGACTAGAAAGTCACCTACTTGTGTTCCCGTCTGGCTCCATTTCAGAAACCGAGTTGTTACTGCTATGGTCACCACCGATCATACCACCACCAAGACCGTAGGTCACTGGCTGATTAAGTCAAGGTTGGGTCCGAGAAGTTTATCAGTCATTCCTGCAATCACGAAAAGAATGACAAGACAATTACATGACACTGTAGCTGGTCCACATTACGGGGAACATACCTTCCCTCGACATACCGATGTCTCTACTAAGATGTCCCGTCCTAAGGCATCATCGTCGAAGAAGAAGAGGGTATGGGTACCCAAGGTCGCTGCACCAATACAGTTCAGTGAGCCTACAGGACAGGAAGTAAAACCAGTGCCTGAAATATCTGACATTGTCGCGACAATAGCCAATGAGATGGAGGAACAAGTTGAGGATTTCTATCATGGTCCTCCAGATCTTAAAGCAATCAAGGAATCGATAATTGAGGAAAAAGTTGAGAAACCATAATCGAGATTTCTGAGTTAGCTCAAGAACATGGAGTTTCCGTCAATAGTGACAATGAGGATTTTGATTAGAGTGATTATTTGGAGGAATATTTCATGGATGTTTATGTGATCGAAACTAGAGCTACCACATCTGCGCGCGAGGCTCAACCTCACACTAAAGAGAACACCGTAGATGAGCTGCGTAGGGTTATCCTCCTAAGGGATGAGCAAGTTTTTCTACTGAAGAAAAGAATAGAAGAGATGATTGCGGCTATGACCGCCATGGCCACCATTCAGGGGCAATCACAAGCACCAAGGTTGGCTTCTCCAGAGATTTATCACGCCAGAAATCATACACATCACATATGAAAGAAGAGAGGCTACTTCGACAAACAAATATGAACAAACAAAGAAGGATTCTCCGTTAGGTGCCATGCCAGAAAAAGAGTTCAAGCAAATGGTTGAACAAGTGCGGGAGGCCTTAGCCCAGTCCAAGGGTGGTGCATCAATTTTAAAGGGTAGACCTTACCCAGAGGAGTTCGATGCCGTCCCTTTCCCCAAGTGTTTTGTGACCCCAAACTTCAAGATATTTGATGGGACTGGAAATCCCAGACAACACATAGCACATTTTCGAGCCAATTGTGGCAACACAAGGAATAGCGAAGCTCTACTCTGCCAGCAGTTCGTCAGCAGCTTGTCAGGGATTGCTTTTGACTGGTACACTGACTTGCCCAATGGGTCAGTTAAAACATTTTTTGAGTTGGAACAGTTATTTGTAAAAAGATTTGCTGGGGTGTAACATCATGTGTCTATTAGAGAACTCATGATGGAGAAGCAGAAGCCTAGTGAAACCTTGGCAGACTATATTTTGAGGTAGAGAAACCTTAACATAAAATGTGAACCTTAGCTACAGGAACATCAAGCGATTGAGATTCTACTCAAAAGCATTCATGGGCTAGTAGCTTTCATTAAGGGACTCTCCAACAAATCTTTCGATAAGCTACTCAGTAAAGCCAGCAGTCTTCAAGAAGAAACGAAGCACATGGAGCCGCATGAAAAGGCTAAGGTAACTAGAGTGTTCGAAAATAAATCAGGGGTAGTCGCAACTGTCAATAAAAGAAAGCAGTCGATAAAGATATATGCAGAAGATCATCATCAGTCTTCGTCACGGTACTCTCAGAAACAGAGCAGTCAATCCAACCAACGGCCGTCTCAGGAGGGATCACCTCGAACAGCAGGTAAAAGAATATCCTTGTTAGAGCGACATAAAGTAGTTTATTCCTTCAAAGATGAACTTGTACCTAAAATATTCAAAAGCTTGATGAAGAAACCAGAATTCAAACTGTCTGATCCAAGGAAACCCGAAGAGATGGATAAGAAGAATGAACCAAATTATTACCCGTACCACTGGTTGCTTGGACACACTATAGACAAGTGTTTTGTCTTTAAAGACTGGCTCGAGAAGAACCTCAAAGAAGAGAATATAACAATCCCAAAGAAGTATTTGAGAGAACTTGAAAAAGGTTCCATAAACATGATTTCAGCTGAGTCAATCTCCCCAATTGATCCATATGTCGGAACAGATGGATGGAGTACAACTTGGGTTGAACTTAAGAAGGTCCTCAATCAGATACAGGATTCATCGAAACAAGCTTCTACAATTACCGAAGAAGGATGGAATGAGGTATGGAGCAGATCATCCAAGAAGATACTGAACAAGCTATAGTTTGCATCAAAACAAGCCTCCATTCAGAGTTTGCAACACACCGAGCCCGAGATGAAGGTTTCGCCATAAAATCCGTCATCGTCAAAGACAAAGAACAAGAAAAAGAAGAGCATCACTGCCAAGATTGATAGCACGGGGGGTAGGATAGGGACTGCCTCTACTAGACTGGTTGTCTCGGATTTGGGGAAGAAAATCCTCGAACCCTTGACTTTGTATGATTATCTTTTTATCCCTCCGCGGTTTTATGAATATAATAATTGTGATTTCGGCTACGTTTTGACTATTTCTGGTAATAACATGACTGATTATGACCAAGCTAGTTGCGATCTCGATCCCCAAAATGATCCTCAAATCACGCTTGAGTCTGATGAGCTCATTGTCAAATCCAAAGAAAACATCAATGATATCTCTTACGACAGCACCGATAACGAAGAGCAAACTCTCGAGCATCATGGTATACTGTTTGCTATCAACTTAGACCTCTCCGTTGAGGAGGAAAAGACACCAGAAGATTCAACAATGATATCTCAAGAAGAAGAAGTCACAGAAGTCAACTTAAGGAGCGAAAAAGTGCTACCACCAAGAACAACTCCAACAGACAAAGGAAAATAGATAATGACTCGAGAAGAGGTACCCCCACCTCCGCTAGTGGAAGAACCACATAATCAAGACAAAATTGGAGGATCGTACAAAGTAGACTACAACGTGCTAGCTCATCTTAGGAAGTTGTTTGCCCAACTAGGCATCTACGACTCTCTGATCCTGTTAAAGGAGATGAGAGAATCTCTGGTTACAGCTTTGTTGGATCCAAAAATTTGCTTAGCTTAGTTGGCTAGCACATCCTTAGATGAAGTTTGCTCGTTGGGAGAACAGTCAGGGGTAACCTTCACAGATGAGGACTTGCTGCTCGGTACCACCAACCACAACCGTCCGCTCTACATCTTCGTCAACATTGACAGATTTGTGTTATCCAGAGTTTTAGTGGATCCTGAAGCATCTCTTAACTTGATGAGTCTACGGGCGTTAGCATATTTGGACTTCGACATTCAGGAGCTCATGCCTGATAAGATGATGTTAAGAGGATTCAACCAAAAGGGAGAAAAAGCCCATGGATCAATTTCATTACATATGAATGTCGAAGAACTCGTAACAACTGTTAAATTTCATATCATCGATGCCAAAACCTCTTTTAACGCTCTATTTGGTCGACCATGGATTCATGAGCACAGTATCGTCCCATCATCCCTACACCCGTGCATTAAATACCGCAAAGATGGTCAAGAAAATTGTGTCAAGGGAGACCTACAACCATTTTCAGTACATGAAGTTGGTATCCATGAAGATGTTGCCTAGTACGCGCCTCCAAAGAAGAATGTCTTCTCGTGCTAAATTTTGACAAACAAAGGTAAAGATTTAGAAGAATCAAGAAAAGGAGGCCATACAACTCCGCTTCAACAACCTTCTCCCACTCCCTTACAATGAGTTGGTGGAGGTTCTTCTAGTGCACGCACCCGAGGTCAAGGCCGGGGGTGCGGACAAGGAAAGATCAATTTAATTGTTGAGCGGTCTAGGCCAACTATCAACATTGGTGATGAAGACAGTTCTGAAGATGAAATAATGATGACAAAGCAAACCTCAGTACGAGATATCCCTAGAAGATACAGAGAGGAATGAATATGAAAAAATGTATGATCAGATAAACCACTATGTGAATATTATGACCCTTACTCCGATTCTCCCTCAAAAGGTCGAGAGTTTAGAGGTCAAGGAAGTCCGTAGTGTTGTTATGATCCTCACTCCGATTCTCCCTCAAAAGGTTGAGAGTTTAGAGGTCAAGGAAGTCCATAGTGTTGGGTAAAATCGATAAAATTTTACCATGCTTCTACCTCTACTGAGCTTGAAAAACATGTAAATTTGGATGTTGATTCTAATTAATTAGTGGAAATGCCTTTTGTTTACTTCTCGCCTTGTGTTCAAAAGTTAATTCAACAGGGACACTTACCAAAACAATTACCTTTTGGTTACTTCTCGCCTTGTGTTCAAAAGTTAATTCAACAGGGACACTTAACAAAATAAATGCCAAAAGATAAATTTCAACTTTTTGAAAAATTATGGAATGCTAAAATTCGAGCTCCCATTTCAAAAGAAGGTCTCGGATTTAGTACGGTTGGACCAGTCGATGATTCTGAATTTTGCATGGTTGTTACTAGTGAGTTAGAAGAGGATTATCTCGATATAGAGGATGACTCTACTGATGAACCAATAGAAGATGCTCCGCCCCAAAATTTGAGGAGGAAATTAAATCTACTATCAATGAATTGAAAGAGATTAACCTCGGAACTGACGAATTTGAGGAAGAAATTAAATCCACTATTGATGAATTGAAAGATATTAACCTCAGGACTGAAGAACAACCCCGACCTACATTTATAAGCTCTCTACTTGATGACGAAGAATCTGCAGAACTGGTCAAACTATTGACATAATTCAAAGGTTGCTTCACATGGAGCTATGATGAAATGCCAGGACTGTCAGCAGAGGTTGTAGTCCATAAACTTGAGGTGGACAAGAATGTATCCCCAGTAAAACAAGCTCCAAGGAGAATGCGCCTCGAGATAGAACAACAAGTCATCGCCGAGGTAAAGAAATTGAGAGACGCCAACTTTGTTAAAGAAGAGAAATACCCCACATGGTTAGCCAATATTGTACTTGTTAAAAAGAAAAATGGACTGATCCGCATTTGTGTCGACTTCAGATATTTGACAAAGCATGTCCAAAAGACGAGTTTCCACTACCTATACCAGAAATAATGGTGGACATCGCTTCAACACATGAGATTTTCTCTTTCATGGATGGATCATCAGGATATAACCAAATTAAGATGGCTCCCAAGGATACAACACTTACAGCTTTCAGAACACTGATTGAAATCTTCTGCTACACAGTGATGTCGTTCGGCCTAAAGAACATCGGAGCAACATACCAGCGTGCAATGACGAAGATTTTTGACGACCTCATTCATAATCAAGTAGAATGCTATGTGGATGATCTGGTCATCAAAACTAAACAGAAAATAGACCATCTGTACGATTTGAGGATCTTGTTTGAACGGTTACGATAATATGACATTAAAATGAATCCCTTTAAGTGCGCCTTTGGCGTCACCTCCGGGAAATTTCTAGGATTAGTTGTCTAACATCGGGGAATCAAGATCGACCCGGATAAGACTAAAAATATCTTGAAAATGCCTTCCCCTAAAATCTTGAAACAGCTACGTTCCTTCCAGGGGAAGTTGGCATATCTGAGACGCTTTATTTTTAATCTCTCAGGTAGGTGTCAGCCTTTCTCGGCATACCAAATTTATTTACGAAGAGAAATGTCAGCGGCCCTTTGAGGAGTTAAACAATATTTAATGACACCTCCTATTTTGGCAGCCCCTATCCCAGGGAAACTGTTGATACTGTATACCGTGGCTTTAGATGACTCTCTTGGAGCCCTCTTAGCCCAAATCAATTAGGAGGGAAAAGAAAATGCGCTCTACTACTTGTTTTGTCGTCTAATACCGACGGAGATAAGGTATCCACCTATTGAGAAGCATTGTCTGGCACTAAAAGTCGTTGCCTAATACCGACGGAGATAAGGTATCCACCTATTGAGAAGCATTGTCTGACATTAATTTTTTCTCCCAAAAGCTTAGACATTACATGCTTTCTCATAAGATTACCCCAAAAGTTAACCCATTACAATAGTTGATGACCCGACCAATACTCTCCGGACATTTAGCGAGATGGTCAATGATCTTATTTCAATTTGATATAACTTTTGTGCCCCTCTGTGCTATCAAGGGATAGATTTTAGCAGACTTTCTCGCTGCACACCCACTACCAGCTGGGTCCTCTCTCAACAACGAGCTACTAAACAAGCAGATACTACAAATGGAATTTTTTAGTGCGTAGTGCTGGGAAATGTACTTCGATGGTGCTCCGTCAGCCAAGAAAGACAAAAGATCAGGCACAATTATACCAAGCAAGAAAGGAATCAGTTTGGTCTTTATTACGCCAGATAAGGGTATGTTGAGGTTTTCGTACCACCTGACAGAGCTGTGCACCAACAATGAAGCAGAATATGAAGCCTTAATCACCAGATTGCAATTGGCAATTTCAATGGATATAACAAACATTGCCATTTATGGTGACTCTCAACTCGTCATTCAGCAAGTCGCCGGGCAATACAGAATTCTGAAGCCAAGATTAGCAGAATACCATCAGTACGTGATGAAGCTCCTGGAGCAGATTCCTTAGGTGACTTTCTACCGGATTCTTCGGGGAGATAATGCTCATGTCGACGCTCTAGCAAAACTCACTAAGGAAATGGCGCGTCCCCTGAAGGATTCCATCAAAGTCACGGTGCAAGGAAGACGAGTCTTGTCTCAAAAAGTCTTCGAAACTCTACAAACTTAGAAAAGAAGAAATAATAAATACAGTTACATATGTCAATGAAGATTGGCGCAAGCCATTAATAGAATATTTGCATACTGGAAAGTTACCGGAGGACAAGTCTGAGGAGCACCACATCACAAGAAGGGTCATGTCTTATGCCCTAGTGAGAAATGTTCTCTATAGAAGATCGTTCGACCAAATGTGGCTACGGTGTTTGAGCAGAGCCGAGGCACAAAATATTGTCAAATAAAGTACATGTCAGATTGTGTGGCACTCACTAGTCGGGACCAAAAATGAAAATAAAGATCAAAAGACTCGGATATTATTGGTCAGCAATGATGTCCGATAGCATGGATACAGCCAGAAGATGTCACTAATGCCAAGTGCATGGGGTGGTATTACACCAGCCTCTGAATGTGTTACACCCAACTATTGCCTGGTGGCCATACGAGTGTTTGGGCTCGAACATAATAGGTCTGATAGACCTTCCATCTTCTAAAGGACACAAGTTTATACTTGCCACTAAAAACTACTTCTTCAAATGAGCAGAGGCAGTACCGTTACGTGAGGTTACGACACAACACGTCCTTCAATTTTTCAAAGGCCAAATTATCTATCGTTTTGGAGTACCGCGAAGAATAATCTCTGACAATGGGACAACTTTCAAAAGCATGAAGATCAACAATTTTGTCAGAAGACATGGGATAGATTGGAGATACTCTACAATTTACTATCCTCAGAACAAATGGTCTGGGCTGCTTCAACAAGACACTGGTATAAATTTTGAAGAAAACACTGGATGAAAATAAAAGGGATTAGCATAACAAACTGTTAGAAGCCTTTTGGGCCTACCGGATGACTTTCAGGACTCCCACTCAGTGTACACCTTATACGCTCGTGTACGGGACCGAGGCCGTGCTACCGCTAGAAATCCATACACCATCTCTCAGAGTCGTCGTTGCCAACCAACTCAAAACAAAGAAAGCGCAAAACTCAGACTTGAAGAACTGGAGAGTCTTGAGGGAAAATTATTGAAAGCACAGCAACATTTGGAGCTCTACCAGGCAAAGATGGTACAATCCCATGACAAAGATGGTACAATCCCATTTAAAATTGGTGACCTCGTACTTGTGCGCAAAAGACTTATTCTTGCTCGCCGCAAAATAGGTGGAAAATTCGAGCCAACTTGGGAGGGACCATTTGTCGAGTTTATAAAGTAGGAGCATACAAGTTAGTGGACTTTCGTGGTGAAAGACCCATGTTATCGATAAATGGACGATACCTAAAAACCTATTACGCAGCCTGATGTCGCCTGCCTTCGCTTGCCTCTGGTTGCTTTGAAACTTTGAAACTTTGATTATTTTAGGGTTATCTATATGGACATATGTCTATGACCGGGTCCTTTAACAATGAACAAAACATAAATAAAAAATAACCATAAATGAATAAATAACAAAACAAATTTCTTTTAATAAAATCAACCAATTAAAATTAAAACTTTAAAAACGCATTTAAAAAAAAAACAATTGTGATAAAAACGACAAGAAAATAAAAAAAAAATTGTTGAGTGGATACTTCCATTTTCGGAATTTCCTACTCTTTGTGTGCGCAACACAACCATCGTTATCTACGCTAACTCTCTACACATCCTCGCAGAATTTCACATCCTGCACATAACTCCACAAAGCTCTACAAATCTTCTTCAAAATCAACCTNCTAGCAAAATTTCACATCCTGCACATAACTCCACAAAGCTCTACAAATCTTCTTCAAAATCAACCTTCTCACATAACACACTACTGTAAATTCAACACCATAAGCTCTTTGTAAGTTTCAAATCACATCTTCAAATCAATACCTAAATCCTGATTTTCACATTTCGAGGTTGATACCTAAATTTTGACTCTCTCCCGGAATTGATACCTACATTTCAATTCTCACATCNCTACATTTCAGTTCTCACATCTTTGAATTGATACCTACATTTCAATTCTCACGTCTTTGAATTGATACCTACATTTCAATTCTCACATCTTCAAATTGATACCTACATTTCAATTCTCACATCTGTGAATTGATACCTACATTTCAATTCTCACATCTTTGAATTGATACCTACATTTCAATTCTCACATATTTGAATTGATACGTACATTTCAATTCTCACATATTCAAATTGATACCTACATTTCAATTCTCACATCTGTGAATTGATACCTACATTTCAATTCTCACATCTTTGAATTGATACCTACGATTCAATTCTCACACCTTTGAATTGATACCTACATTTCAATTCTCACATCTTCATATTGATACCTACATTTCAATTCTTACATCTTCAAATTGATACCCACATTTCAATTCTCAATTCCGAATCAGTCATACATTTGAGATTCATTACATTTGAGGTCGGTCCTTACATTTTGACGCTTTCTTTTAGGAATTGACCTACATTTCCATTCTAATTCCGAATCATTCCTACATTTCTGATTCTTTACATTTGAGGTCGGTCCTTACATTCTGACACTTTCTTTTAAGAATTGACCTACATTTCAATTCTCAATTCTGAATCAGTCCTACATTTCTGATTCATTATATTTGATGTCAGTCCTTACATTCCGACACTTTCTTTTGAAAATTGACCTACATTTCAATTCTCATTTCTAAATCAATCCTATATTTCAGATTCTTTACATTCGAGGTCGGTCCTTACATTTCGACACTTTCTTTTGAGAATTGACCTACATCCATTTCTCATTTCCGAATTAATCCTACATTTCTGATTCATTACATTCGAGGTCGGTCCTTACACTCGGCCTCTCTCTCTCTCTCTCTCTCTCTCTCTTTGAGTTGATATTTGAATTTCAATTCCAACCTCAGGGTCAATACTTACATTTTAACTCCCATCCTTTAGAAATCATTGAAATTTCATAACTCAAAATTCACTCTCCAATTTCCTGCGAGAGTCCCTACTTCTTGACTTAATCAAACACTCACCTTCTAATTCCCCAACAGAAACAAATCACACACACAACTCTACGCATACTTATGGGTCTTTTGACTTAGGAGTTTGTATTGGCTTTTGTTGATCTCGTCATTCAACGCCAATAGGCGCGGTGTGCTTGCCCAGCACACCCCACCAATTGGGGGTCCATTTGTTGACCTCATTTTTGGTTGAAGTTTAGTTTTTTCTTCTTTAGTAGCCAAAGGTATAGCCATAGGATTTTCTTATTGACTATTCCTAGAAAACTAGATATGGAACCCTTACCGCTAGAAACTCCAAACTCTTCTCCACTCAACTTGAAGTTCCACATAGTGCTCTCAACCTCTAGCACTTAGTAGGTGGGGTCACTGTGGGGGAAACTCAAAATGAGTCACCCTTAGGATTTCTGGACCTTAGGGTTGACCTTGGGTGTTGGTCTGGAGCTAAGGTACTCACTACACTTATCTATCACAATCACTCACTACCCTAAACTCAAATTTCTAGCATAGATTCCTTGATCTTTTGGGATACTCATGTAGATGGTCCTCTAAACCTACTAGCCTTGGGCTATGATTTAGCTAAGACTCCATGGCCTATTGGTGATGGTTGGAACCTCAAATCTACCAAAATACCCATCTTGGCCTTTTACCCCTAAAACACCCCCAAATTACCAAAATACCCCTCCATAGCTAAAAATCCCCAAAATTCCAAAAATTCCAAGAAAATCCCAATAAATCTCAAATATTGCCAATTTCATTTCTCTCAAATACCACATGATCCAATTTGGCCAATTTGAGCATCTTTAATCAAAGCCCCCAAATCTGCCTTTAAAGATCCAAATTTCCCCAAATCCAACTCAAATGTCCATCAATTTGATCCCAATTGACCCCAATTCCAATCCTAGTCAATTGGCCCCAATTAATGTTGTAAAATCTTGATAACATTCCTATACATCAAAATCAACCATCAATTGGCCTTGGTGGAGCCTCATATCCATTTGATTTTGGCCTAAATCCAGAATTCCCAAATTTAGCCCCAAGTTGGCTAAGTCCCCAAATTTCACCTGATTGATTGCCTTAACCCACAAATTGGCATCCAATTTATGTTGAAAACTCTTCATGAGGTCTCTATTGACCTTTTACAATAATTAATTTGGNCTTCACCCGATTGATTGCCTTAACCCCCAAATTGGCATCCAATTTATGTTGAAAACTCTTCATGAGGTCTCTATTGACCTTTTACAATAATTAATTTGGACTCAACCCAAGGCTAACCCAGGCTAGACCCAAGCCTAGCCCAACATGACCAAATCGATTAAAGTTCAAGATTCCATCAAATTGACCTATTAATTGAACTCAAAACCAATTCCATCCTTCACCAAAGTTTTTCCTTATGATCACTTACACAAAATAAAAAAATTAATTGGGCCAATTGACATGGCTAACCTAGCCCAAACCCAAGTTTTGGTCGTTTNCAATTGAACTCAAAACCACTTCCATCCTTCACCAAAGTTTTTCCTTATGATCATCTACACAAAATAAAAAAATTAATTGGGCCAATTGACATGGCTAACCTAGCCCAAACCCAAGTTTTGGTCATTTGCACCCACTTGGACCCATGCACTAAATGTGACTTAACCACCCTAAAGTCACCAAATTAACACCACCACAGCCATTAGTTGGACTTAGTGACCAGTCCAAACACCATGAAATCACCTAAATCAAGCCAAGGACCAAAGGTTCCCCAAATTAAGGGATATTATTTCCAAAAATGCACAAGCTTAAGATATCTTTGCCAAATCAAAGCACATTTGCATTAAATTGCTGTGATGGTTTCCTCTGGGTTCCCTGAGCTCCTAGCCACCTCCCCCTGGCCGGCAGGCCAGCCTAGTGCCCGGAAAAGCCAAAAACCAAGAACCACCCTCATAGCATCTCTCCCAAATCAAACCTAGAGGCCAGCTCATCCCAATCAAATTGAAGAGCTCCTCTGCCCTCCAGCTAAGCACCACAATGCACCCAAAATTGTTCCCTGAGAGCCACCCCATGGCCATTTTTATAAAAACTCACCTCCCACGGCCATGGGAGGTGTGCTAAAATTTTGGTAGAGAGGCCTCTCCAAACTTCACACAGAGCTTCCCTAAGATCCCCTCAAGGCATTCCAACCATTTTCCTTCACCCATTCCCATTACCGGAGCTCAATTTTGAGTTTGAAACCGTGCCGGAAACCGGGATAGAACCCAATACACCTCCACACTCCACCAAAATTTAATTGCTTGTGCCTACACCTTCACAAGAGTGAAAGAAGCCAAAGCACCATCAAATCCCCCTTCCACAGAGCCTCTACCATAGCTNTTAAAAAAAACTCATGGAAATGTTCTAAATTGTTTCCTAATCACTTAGGAACAATTAGAATATTTTTTTTTATTTTCTAAATAAAGATATTGAATCTCAAAGCTTAAAAATAATTTTTAAAAAAGGTTAAAAATGAGTTTTCACTAAAATAATTCCAATAAATCAAAGAAAAATAAAAAAAAATATAAAATTTGCTCCTCAAAGTTTTTTGACCATAGAGAGATTTTTCAAAAATACAAAACTTAATTTTCACCACTTAAAATATTTTGTTTTTATTAAATGACCCAGAATATAAAACAATTCTAGTAAATCACAACGAATTCAAAAAATTGTGAAATTTGATCCAAAGACTTATGTGGTCTAGGTCTACCTCCAATAAAAATTTTAAGGGATTATAATTTACCTTGGTCAAGTTAGGAATTTTCTTTGAAAAATCCAATCTTTACATGAAAATAATTACATAAACTTTGAAAAAATCACATTTTATCCTCTGATGTCTTAATTGACCCATGAATGAGGTAGGATAAAAATTTTAAAGTCATCTGAATTGAATTTGACAAATTATGAAGTATTAGAGCCTTAGGGGCAAATGTGTAATTTTGGAAATTTAGCCNATTGAACTCAAAACCACTTTCATCCTTCTCCAAAATTGTTCCTTATGATTATCTACACCAAATGCAACAATTATTTGGGCCAATTGACATGGTTAACCTAGCCTAAACCTAATTTTGGGTCATTTTTACCCACTTGGACCCATGCACTAAATGTGACCTAGCCACCCTAAAGACACCAAATTAACTCCACCACAACCATTAGTTGGACTTAGTGACCAGTCCAAACACCATGANTGGTCATTTTTACCCACTTGGACCCATGCACTAAATGTGGCCTAGCCACCCTAAAGACACCAATTAACTCCACCACAACCATTAGTTGGACTTAGTGACCAGTCCAAACACCATGAAACCAACTAAATCAAGACATGGACTAAAGGTCCCCCAAATTAAGGGATCTTATTTCCAAAAATGCACATGCTTAAGATATCATTGCAAAATCAAAGCACATTTGCATTAAATTGTTGTGATGGATTCCTCTGGGTTCCCTGAGCTCCTAAGCCCACCTACCCCTGGACAGCCGGCAAGTTTAGTGGTCAGAAAAGCCCAAAACCAAGAGCCACTCTCATGGCACCTCACCCAAATCAAATGCATTAAATTGCTGTGATGGATTCCTCTGGGTTCCCTGAGCTCCTAGCCACCTCCCCCTGGGCAGGCCAACCAGCTTAGTGGCCGAAAAAACCCAAAATCAAGAGCCACTCCCATGTCACCCAAATCAAACCTAGAGGCCAGCTCATCCAAATCAAATTGAAGAGCTCCTCT
>JXCR01143429.1:31183-45054 GCA_002079205.1 Phalaenopsis hybrid cultivar
TCACCTAGGTCTTAAGGGCTTAGTGGCGACTTAGGCTAAATTAAAAATTGATTAAACAAAGATTAGAGAAATAAACATGATTAAATCAAACATCTTTGAAACACCACTAAGCCCAATTAGGATTAAAATTTGGCTAAGTGTTCAAATTACACTAACTCGTCTTCAAGGGTCTTCACCCACATAATTCTCAAATTAAATGATAAGTGATAATTACCCTATTCTTAGAGATAATTGAGACATCAGGGTTCACTGAGTAATAAAGGTATTTGTAGGATGAACCATTAAGAAACATAATAAGTTTAAATGGACTCGAGACTTTTCACTAGTTGGTGAGAGGGAGGCATGGACCTACTTCCCCCTCTTAGCTTGTTGGATACCTCAGAGGCCTATTAAACTTAATATTTTTCGCTTAATGCCTTTCCCCTCTTAACTTGTTGGATACCTCAGAGGCTATTGAACTTAATATTCTTCGTTCAATGGAATCATCCTTAACTAAACTTATAAGGAGTCACCAAAATTTTACCTTTCCTGCTCTTCATAAACTGCCTTAGCATGCATTTTAAGTTTTAAGTGGTGGAACGAGAAGACTCGCCAGGTACGCTTTTACAGTTTATAGTACCGTCTTTCTTCTGTCTTTTCCTTACATGTTTCATGCTTGCATTTACCTACATAAACTTGCATGTTAACCATAACCATAACCAATACCAAAACTAAAATCAACCAAGATAAAATTCACCGCGACAACATTTAAATTATAAAATAATTCAAAATTTAATCACAAACATCACACAAAACCACAACTTTAACTAAAATAAGATGTCTCAGGATGGTCGGGAATTCCTTAGAGGAGGTAACCTACGATTGCTAACGACGATCTCCACAGTTGAAAGGAAATTATGGAACTCATTAAGCTGGGTTTAGTAAGTTCATTTGGACTAAGTGAATCCAATAGAAAATAGTGANATCATACAGCCATTTCTTACAATATATCATGTATAATTCTCACAAGATGAAAAGTACATCATGCTATTTGCATAACTGGTACATCCATAGGTACATAATATAAAGTACAAAATAAACTGCCTTCATATCGCAGGCTGTATATTTACATTATCTGTACATTTATCAGTAGAAGATCTTTTGCGAACTATATGAGCTTCTAAACAAGCTGACCTTCTAGGCTGTTGTTTTGAGATAGCCTAGTGGTGCAACGAGTTTATAACTCATATGGTTGCAACTGTTCGAGCTCCGAATCCGGCTGAAATCCATATGGAGTTTTATCGTCAATGATCCTCCTAAAAGTTATCGACACTCGACGGTGTCGAACTCCAGGAATGAAATGTTTTGCTATATCAGCTCCATTCCCTTTCAGAATCAAAACGGATCCTCTCGGTAAGGAAATCTCAACAGATCCTTGAAATTCTCCTAGATCGATGATGTCTATATCTGTACCAAATAGGATATTGCTCTCTGATACGAAAGAAACTGTACAAACTGATGATGTCTATATCTGTACCAAATAGGATACTGCTCTCTGATACGAAAGAAACTGTACAAAAAGGACGATCAAAGTCATGATGATCAATATGTTGGGGAATACAATCCCCTTCTTCATAGATGTTGATTATACAACTATTGGGAATACAACTTGACAATATTCCCCATTGGACCAGTCGTGTAATCATCCATTTTATTATAGGTGGCATTGGTTCCACCTGTTCATGTTGTAAGATCCCTAGAAGATTTCCTTGTTGATCTATTTTGTAATTATAACAACAGCCGCATTGTATCGTGATGCGAACTTTTCCCCTCATCCATTTTCTAGGCTATGAATATGTCCTTCCAGATAACAACCCTGTTTTGCCTCTGATTTGGAGGTCAGACACACAATCAAGTACCTCCTAATGTTCCATGAGAGAAAAGACTTCCGTATATAATTCTAGTCCCTCTAGAATATTGATATATTCTCCCTCAACTTCTTGAAATTTTCAAAAACAGATCCTTGTAAGTTCAACATTGCTTGGATATGCTAGGTAGTGTGTTTCATCATTTAACCGATTGTCAATGATCGGCTGCCATGCTAGTGGTAGTATTGCTTCCATCGGATTATACGCCTCAATTTGAATTGGCGCATAAAAAGGATCCCATGAATAGTGCTGGATTGTATTTGTATCATCAATGGGTAAATCATCATATCTTAATAATTAATTAGCTGTTGAGTAATCAACATAACTATGATACTGTTCCAGGTGTAAAACATTGCAACTTGGACATTCTACAAAAGCTCCGGTAGAATGTCCTTGATCGAGTGCGCAGAATGACAGGTACAATAAAACAGAACTAGCATCAGAGTGAACCCATACTGGTGATGGTTCTGGACGTCGTACCGATTGTACTTCATCCTCTGTAAATGGAAGACTATAAGCCTCTATAATATCCTTTCTCTTTCCTTGCTTTAGCCAGAGCTCTTTGTTTCTTTCGGTCGGCATTTCTTCGCCGACTCCTCCGTAACAAGGCGAAAGGTATTTTTTGCTCATCGGCAGCTATCAAATGCCCTGCTGTAGTAGCTACCANTCCCTCAGTGCATTCTGACCAATTTCCCCCACCAATTCCTATTGTCGGATCTCAATGATGGGAAGCCGTTTGATCAAGTGTGTATCAAATTGACGGGGGAGATCGAGTCGGACAACGCTTCGGGACATAAACAGCGGGCCGAGTCAGCAAGCTACATGGACGACAGCGNGCGACGGAATTTTGATTTCGATGACCGACAGCTTCTTACGGGCAACTCCAACCCCGAAATAATGCCGACAGCTTTTTTCGACTCTGCTAGGGACAAGCTTTTCTCTCCATAAAAATCAAGGAATATTATCTTCACACATCGGTAATATGTCCATGTCCCTCTTNAACGGGATTTTGATTTCGATGATCGACAGCTTCTTACGGGCAACTCCAACCCCAAAATAACACCGATAGCTTTTTTCGACTCTGCTAGAGACAAGCTTTTCTCTCCATAAAAATCAAGGAATATTATCTTCACACATCGGTAATATGTCCATGTCCCTCTTNTAACGTCCTTCTGAAGCAGGCGACGAGATTTTGATTCTGGTGACCGACAGCTTCTTACGGACAACTCCCCACAAACCAACCCGAAATAACACCGACAGACCTATATCACTTACTTCTATTATATCTAAGGTTATCAACAAGTTGATAGTCTCTTGACTTCAACCTCATCTTTCCAAACTTATCTCCCCTCAACAATCAGCCTTTATCCATGGGAAGGAGATTTGTGATAATATACTCCTTGCACAAGAATTGGAGGATCTTGATAGGAAGTGCAGAGGTGGTGACTAGATAGTCAAACTTGTTTTAAAAAAAGCTTTTGATATAATTAATTGGGATTTTTTTGTCAAAATCTTGAAAGCTAGAGGCTTTGAGGCAAAGTTTTACATTTTAATTAAATGCTAGCTGGAAAATAACTTTTATAGTGTCTTAGTCAATGCAAGTCTTATAGTTTTTCTNGTTTACCCATTTCTATCTTGGGAAAGTACAGCTAACTCCTTGGAGTTCAAGACTAGCTGCTCAACCATCTTTGAATAGAGGGGTTCAGAAGGCCTTTAAGGACTCTTTAAATTTCCATGTGGGGTCGGACCCCCACTAGGTGTGTCGGTGGATTAATTCCACCTGGGCATTTTCTGCCACTAATTGGGTCCCGCACTGGGTCCTACATTTTTTACATCTCCCTTCCAAATTTGATTTGCTACTTCACAAATTAAACCAAATCATATTATGTTGCACGCACTTTGAAATATTAATTAAATTTTACGCTTTTTTGAACAAAGATGTTAAAATTATCTGTAAATTAAGACCCGCACGGTCTACAGATTAGCCTCTATTTGCAGTGCTTGCACTAAACATTACGAGGTTTTTGGACATATAGCTAACCCTAAAACTTTCTGTTTTAAAGCCCGCCGCAATGGCCTACCCAACGCTGACCTTTTCCTGCACTCTGCCAACGGACCGCAGCACCCCTAACGTCGCTCCCACCATCAAGTTCGGAGCTGGATTTGAAGACCTCGATGTTATCCTCAGGAAAGCCCCGTTCGTGGTAATGAAGATCGCTGCTCCGGAAGTGCAAGAGCCGTCTGCAGAATTCAGTTTGAACTGCCCTCAGGACTTCCCTTCATGCAAGAAGGCTAAAGCTACTGTCATCAAACTTGTTATCCCTGCTATTGCTAAGGGAAAAGAAGTGATGGTCGTTGAAGATTCGACTGAAGGATTAACTTTTCTACCNAGAAGTGCAAGAGCCGTCTGCAGAATTCAGTTTGAACTGCCCTCAGGACTTCCCTTCCTGCAAGAAGGCTAAAGCTACTGTCATCAAACTTGTTATCCCTGCTACTGCTAAGGGAAAAGAAGTGATGGTCGTTGAAGATTCAACTGAAGGATTAACTTTTCTACCACCCGTGTTTGAGATCGGGTCAAGCTCAAGGACTAGACCACTGACCCGAACTCAAAGGAGGAACGGCAATTGAAGAGTTTGGAGGACCATCAAAGCCCAGACTCCTGAAAACACACCCGTTAAGGGGGAGCCTCATCGNTTTCTACCACCCATGTTTGAGATTGGGTCAAGCTCAAGGACTAGACCACTGACCCGAACTCAAAGGAGGAACGACAATTGAAGAGTTTGGAGGACCATCAAAGCCCAGACTCCTGAAAACACACCCGTTAAGGGGGAGCCTCATCGAATTGAAGAGGTGTTACCAGAAATTTATCCACTCCTACAAGGGAGTAGATTCCATCCTCTGAAATATACTGATGGATATGAGAGTATCCAGAAGATTGCTGCCACATTACCATCACTTCATGGACAGGGTGAGGAGGGAAAGAAGTTTACTCCTACCACCCGAGTTAGCACAGTATTCAGAATTCTTGCTACTAAAGAAGGATGTTCTGTTAGTGAGTTACTTAAACGAGTGGGACATGCAAAAAATTTTTTTGAAGGATGTTAAGTCTGCTGGAAAATCTCATAAGTCGACTGTAAAGTCACCTACTCATGTTCCCGTCTGGCTCCGTTTATGAGACCGAGTTGATACTGCTATAGTCACCACCAACCATACCACCACCAGGACCGCAGGTCACCGACCGATTAAGTCAAGACTGCTGAGGAGCTTACGTGTCATTCCTGCAATCACGGAAAGAAAGACAAGACGATTACCTGACAATGTAGCCGTTNGATTTGGAAGTTTATTAAAATTAGATGATCCCGAACTTAGGGGTATAAATTTTGAAGTCAATAATTAATTAATTTAATACCCCAATCTTGATTTTCAATTAAAATTGAAATCATGAATCATGACCACTTAAATCTTAACCTTTTCAAAACTAATTAAGACAGTCACCTAGGTCTTAAGGGCTTAGTGGCGACTTAGGCTAAATTAAAAATTGATTAAACAAAGATTAGAGAAATAAACATGATTAAATCAAACATCTTTGAAACACCACNGATGGAAGAAATTTTTGTGTTTTTCTTTTACGTACAGGTAAAATTGAGGAGTTAGTTGGAGAGATTTTCAGGCACCACATATTTATCTTTTTTTTATCTCTAGTTTTATATTGAGAGTGTTGTAAAAGAAAAGAGATTCAAAGGAGCTTCAAGAGTTTGGTGGAGGACTTGAGATAAGTTTATATTTGTTGTTTTAGACTACTTTTGGTTTTAATTGAGACTTGTTGTTAGTTTGACAATGATTTCTACTTTTAAACTAAAGTGTGGTTTTATTTTCTCCAAGGATTCTGAGTAGTTTTCTTTATCGTTCTTCTTAAAATGATAAGTAGTTAAGTTTTGGATGGAAGTTATGGAGAGTATTGATCTTTAATGTTTGGAATAAGTTGTGATGACTTAAATCCATGGACTTCATTTACTCCTTAATTTGGCCAATCCAGATATTAAAATTTGTTGTGAGAACATGTAAGAATTGGGATGGTATTGTCTCAATCAATAATTGGAAAGAATCACATGAGGTCGTATGAATGAGAATGTAGTTCATATGATTGAGTGCAAATAAATAGAGAAATATTCATTGAAGAGTGTAGAGTTGGAGGACTTTAAAGTGACAAGTTAAAACCCCCAACTTGGTTTGATGTTTTAGGTTCTAATACAAGATGTTAGCCCGCAGGTGGAGGGAATCGAGGGAACTCTAGAGTGAGAGCTAGTATCTTACCTGCCTAGCTGGTCTTCAGAACTAATCAAACTTTAAATTAACCAATGTTCATTATAGCATCTCTAGTAAGGGTAAAGAATATTATTGCTCCTATTTGGCACAACACAATATGTATACTTCCACAACAGAATTCCTACACTTATTATTGATTCATGATAAGGAGAAATATATTTTCATATTTAGTGCTTTTCTTCTACAAAAACTCTAGTTATTTTTTTAAGTTTGTGTTGTTTTTGTCAAAATATTAAAATTATCAAAGATATTTAAACTTTCTCTACTGCAAAAATGACTTTAGTTTAAATAATTATCTTTTTAAAAATAAAAAGTTTTCCAAAAAGTGCATATTGCATATCTTCCCTATGGGTTCGATATTCAGGTCTTAATCAAAAAGTCCTATATTACTTGATAACGATACATATACTTGTGTAGTATCACAATATAAATAAAAAGTTAAATTCTTATTTTTTTTTTCAGAATCAAATTTTTGGTTTTGTTGTAAAATAAGGAAATATAAGTGAAAAATATAATCATAATTTTTGTTATAATGTTGCATAGAAGCAGTTAACGATGATCAATTTTTTGGCGTCGTTGTTGGGGAAAAAAATTAAAAATTGTAAAGAATCTATTGATATAAAAGAAAATTTCTATTTTCAAAAAGTCTTATTTGAACTTTAAGTTATTGTATTTTATTTTTTGTGTGGTTAGTTTTATTTTATTTTATGTTAGTGTATGCGTAGTTCAGGTTCTGAAGAACTAGTGCCCTACGATTCTGAATTAGAGAGAAGTGTTAGAAAAATTAGAAAAATCAAAAAAATAAAAAATCTTGAAAAATTCAAAAAAATTACTAAATTGGCAAACCAAAATGATCAAAATTCTGAAATTCATCAAGAGTTTAGACCCTTAAGAGATTATGCCAACCCTACTGTAGATGAACTTCATCGTAGTATTCTAAAACCTACTGTAGTGGCTAATTCATTTGAGCTTAAACCTGCTATTATCTAAATGGTATCAAATAATCAGTTGGGGGATCATCAACTGAAGATCCAAGTTTACATCTTGACAATTTTTTGGAACTGTGCTCTACATTTAAATGTAATTGTGTATCAGATGATGCCATAAGACTTAGGTTATTTCATTTCTCACTAAGGGATAAAGCTAAGTTGTGGTTGAATTTGTTAGCACATGGATCTATCAGAACTTAGGGTGATTTAGCACAAAAATTCCTTGTTAATTATTTTCCACCATCTAAAACTGTGAAGCCTAGAAATGATATTACATCTTTTAATCAGTTTGAAGGGGAATCCATTTACGAAGCATGGGAAATATTTAACGAACTCTTAAGAACTTGTCCGCACCAGGTTATACCAAATTAGTTAATAATTCAAACTTTTTATAATGGATTGTTTGGATCTCTTAGATCAATTATCGATGCCACTGCTGGTGGTTCATTGATGTCAAAAAATTTCATGACGCCTAAGATTTAATTGGAGAAATGGCTACCAATAATTTCAATGGCCTTCTGAGATAGTGCATCCTAAGAAAGTAGCCAATATTCATGAAACTGATGCATTTAATATGTTAGAAAATCAAGTTGTTGTAATTTCAAGGAAGTTAGACTAATTTAGAATGAATTTTTCTCAATCAATTTCCCAGATTGAAGAGAATTCATTAGGCCAAATGATACATTCTAAAGCATCATTAGATACTTTGAATGTCATAAATAACAAGCAGAATAACCCATATTCAAATTATTATAACCCAGGTTGGAAAAACCATCCAAGTTTAACTTGAATAATAATTCGGGTGGTAATAAATAGCAACGGGGGAACAACCAAGTAAACACATTGGGAAACTGGAACAATCAAGGGCATAATAATTATAGATCTACTTATCCTCCAGGTTTCAACAGTAATACACAATTTAAGGAGAAGAAGTTATCTATAGAAGAAGTGGTGTTACAAATGCAAAATCAATTACAAAGTCAAGGAACAAAAAATAGAAATGTTGAGAATCAACTTGGAAAAATAGCAAATTCTTTAAGTAATAGATCCCAAGGAACACTTCTGACACGCCTAAAAAATGCTTGATTTTTCATATACATTTTATGCTTAATTTTAATGAGATTGCTCTTTAAGGAAGGTATTTTGCATGTTTTTGATTTTTAGTACAAGAAATGGACTTTTGGAGAAAAAGAAACAAAAATGGTGCAATTTGGAGCAAAAATGAGCAAAAAATGAAATTTTGCCCTTTCACCTTTCGATAAATCTTTCGATGCTTAATCTCTTTTACACTTCTTGCATATTTTTGAATGAGATTACACTTTAAAGAAAGGTTGTTTTCATGTTTATTTTGTAGGGCTATCTGTTAGGAACGCAACGCAACTGAAATGAGGCGAAACAGAGTTTCATGTTTATTTTGTAGGTCTATCTGTTAGGAACACAATGCAACTGAAATGGGGCAAAATAGAGCCAAAGGGAGCGAAACGGTGGAGCTGCGCAGTCTGCTCGCCGATGATGCCCAAAACGGCGCCAACGGCGAGATTTACCTGAGAAGACCAAAAAATGACAGAAAAACTCACCGACGGCACCCTCGAGCCCACCGACGACGCCATCGACGACTATGGACAGACTTTTGGCGGTTATGGGACAAAATTCAACGTATTTTGGCGCTTTTTGAAAGGATTCTTATGACAACTCTTCAAACTTCATCCCTACACTTTAAAAGAACAACTTTATGTTAGAAAAAGAGGTTTTTTTGTGAGAGGAATGTTAGGAAAAGTGTAGATAAAGTTTAGGTTTTTTTAGAATAGGAGTAGAAATGTAGATTTCTACACTTTTGGAGAGATTGAAGAGGAGATTTTGAGAGAATTTGTAAGGAGATGTTCTAGCATTGCATAGATTGGCGNGAAAATTTAGGTTTTTTAGAATAGGAGTAGAAATGTAGATTTCTACCCTTTTGGAGAGATTGAAAAGGAGATTTTGAGAGAATTTGTAAGGAGATGTTCTAGCATTGCATAGATTGGTGGGAGAATTTATGGGAGAGATATTCATCTTTCTTTTAAAGGGAAAAAACTAAGTATTGTGTTCTTCATTATCTTTTGATTTTTGTAAACACTTATCTAGTGGATTTTCCTTGGTTAAATGAAGTTTCTGTTGTGTTTTCTTCCTGCTTTGTGATGGGCTTCTCTTACTCTCTCTACTTGTTTGGTAATAATTGTATGAGAAAATTATGTCATTGATTTCATTATACTTTTCTTTTGTAATGAGTAGAATTCGTATTTAGGATTTTGTGATGCATGTTAGAAACATATTTAATTATCAATGTGATGGTTTTTACTTGCACTTTATTTACATTACAAAAAAGACCTGTTGTAGTGTTAAAATTTGTTGTAATTACATTAAGACCCGAGAGAGATGTGTCATTCTTAACAAAGTAGAACCACTTCAAATTCCATGGATGGTTAAGTTTATGGGAGTTGAATGAAAATGAATAGGGAAATATATTTTGATGGGTGTCGAATTTGAGATTTTAAGGTGACGGACTAAAATCCCCAATTTGGTCCTATTGTTTGAGTATTGAAGCAGAGATGTTAGCCATCATGCAAGGGGAACGCAGGAGCTCTGAAGTGAGAGCCGGTATCCTCCCAGCCTAGCCACAGATTCAGTAAACAAGCATAGAATTAGTCGATATTCTTTATGCCTGGACCAAAGGGTAAAGAATATGATTGCTCCTATTTGGTACATACAATAGTTAATGCANGATTGGCGAGAGACTTTATGGGAGAGATATTCATCTTTCTTTTAATGGAAAAAAGCTAAGTATTGTGTTCTTCATTATCTTTTGATTTTTGTAAACACTTATCTAGTGGATTTTCCTTGGTTAAATGAAGTTTCTGTTTTGTTTTCTTCCTGCTTTGTGATGGGCTTCTCTTACTCTCTCTACTTGTTTGGTAATAATTGTATGAGAAGATTATGTCATTGTTTTCATTATATTTTTCTTTTGTAATGAGCAGAATTCATGTTTAAGATTTTGTGATGCATGTTAGAAGCATATTTAATTATCAATGTGATGGTTTTTACTTGCACTTTAATTGCATTACAAAAGACCTATTGTAGTGTTAAAATTTGTTGTAATTACATTAAGACCCGAGAGAGATGTGTCATTCTAAACAAAGTAGAACCACTTCAGATTCCATGGATGGTTAAGTTTATGGGAGTTGAATGAAAATGAATAGGGAAATATACTTTGATGGGTGTCGAATTGGAGATTTTAAGGTGACAGACTAAAATCCCCAATTTGGTCCTATTTTTTGAGTACTGAAGCGGAGATGTTAGCCGTCATGCAAGGGGAACGCAGGAGCTCTGAAGTGAGAGCCGGTATCCTCTCAGCCTAGCCACGGATTCGGTAAACAAGCATAGAATTAGTCAATATTCTTTATGCCTGGACCAAAGGGTAAAGAATATGATTGCTCCTATTTGGTACATACAATATTTAATGCATCTCATTCCTTTACGTTATCCGACTCATTTCATGAGAATACTAGTTTTTATTATCTCAAAATTCTCCAAACCAATTCCTCCAGAACGGTGTCTCTTTAAAATTAATATTTGCATTTAGTTATAGTTACTATATTTACATTTAACACTTGCATTTAGGAGTAGTTGCCAGATAAAACATCATTTTCATCGACATTCCAAACTAAGGACTAATTATAGTAGACTAAAATTTGACTAAGGACCTCTTACCTTGCTTCCCTGTAGGATCGATAAACGGGACTCCACTAGAGCCCTATATTACTTGAGTGATACGTATACTTGTATTTGAAATTATGAATTTACAAAATCATTATAAATATATAAATATCGATTCATAAATTCTTTCATATTAAAAGTTGCATCAAGTTTTTGGCACCGTTTCCAGGGATTTAAATTTTCTAGTAGTGGTGTCAAATTCTTATATTCTTAAGCATATATAAAGTCGCTGTCAAGTTTTTGGCGCCGTTGCTGGGGAAGCTTCGGTAAGAACTTTAGGAGAATTTTAGTTGAAGTAATTAGGCTTAGACTTGGAAAACTATAGTGTTGTAANGATTCTAACTTATCATATGATGCTTTAAATACCATAAACAACCCATACTCTAACTTTTGCAACCCAAGTTGGGAGAACCATCCTAATTTTAACTGGAATCATACTACTGACGGTGGAAACCAAAAATGGGAAAATAGTCATGCAAATCCTAATGGAATTTGGAATAATCAGGGGAACACAAACTATAGACCTTCATATCCACCGGACTCTAACAATGATGAACAAATTGAGAATAAGAAGATGTCTATGTAAGAAGTGGTACTGCAAATGGAAAACCAGATGCAAAGTAAAAATGCTGTGATTAAAAGCATAGAGAATCAACTGAGATAAATTGCTAATTCACTTAGCAATAGACCCAAAGAAACACTTTCTAGCAACATTGAGATCAACCCTAAAGAGAACACTAATGAACAAGTAGAAGTTGTCCAACTAAAAAGTGGAAAAGAGATAGAGGTTGTGGTTAGAAAAGAGAAAGATGTTGTGAGAGAAACAAAGAAAATTAAAAGACCTGAAGAACATGTTTCTAAGGATCTGGAAAAATGAATATCTCCAACTAAAATCAATTTAAAAAGACCACCACCTCCATTTCCTCAAAGACTTAGACAACATAGGTTGGATAAAAAATTTGCAAAGTTCATGGACGTATTTAAAAAGTTAAAGATAAATATTCCTTTCCCTGAAGCTTTGAAACAGATGCCAAGTTATGCAAAATTTTTGAAGGAAATAATAAACCAGAAAAGGAAATTTGGGGATTACGAGACAATTGCACTAAGTGAGGAGTGCAGCGCTATACTTCAGAATAATTTTCCTCGGAAACTTAAAGATCATTTTAGCTTTAAAATTCGTTGTGTAATTGGAAAAAGATTATGTGGAAAAGCTTTATGTGATTTAGGATCGAACATTAATGTGATTCCTCTATCTATATTTAAAAGATTAGGTTTAGCCGATATTTCTCGCACTAATATAACTCTTCAATTAGCTGATCGATCTATCATTTATTCAAAAGGGATTATAGAAGATGTGCTTGTTAAAGTGGATAAATTTATCTTTCCTATAGACTTTATTGTATTAAATATGGAGGAAGATAATGAATATACCGTTATTTCAGTGAAACCTTTTCTTATTATTAGATAAGCTATGATTGATGTGCAAAAAGAAAAGTTAACTATGAATATTACTGACCATGAAACTACTTTTGATATTTTAAAGGCTAAGAAATATCTAGCTGAGAGAAAAGATGATGATTGTTTTCAGATGGATGAAAATGATTATCTAGGTAAAAACTATTTCCAGAAAAGTTTTTAGAGTAAGTTAACAGATGAGATCAAAATGGGCTTTCATGATGAGTCTAAAATGTTGTTTAAAGAAGACTCTATGTATGTTCAGGAGAGGTGTGAAATGATGGATATTACCAAAAATAGTAAAATTTTAATTCCATTTGTTGAGAAATCTCATGAACTTAAGATGAATGTACCCTATACTATTTAAAAGTCTACCAATTTATGGAATTCATCTACACTACTAGTCTTTATATCTTTAATTTGACTCAATCACAAGAAAAACCTGAATTGAATGATGAACAAGATAAAATTATTGAACTAAGACTTGGANTTTCATCTGAGGATGTGCGGGCCAGCTAAGCTAAGCAAATCTCTGGATCAAGCAAAGTCGTAACCAGAGCTTCCCTCATCTCCTTTGATAGGATCAGAGCGTCATAGATGCTTAGTCGGGCCGACAACTTCAGAAGATGTGCTAGCACGTTGTAATCCACTTTATTTGTTCCTGTGGCTTTATCTTGATCAAGTTGTTTTTCCACTGGTGGAGGTGGAAGTAACTCTTCTTGAATTATAATTTGTTTTTTATTTTATCTGTCGTAGCTGTTCTTGGAGGTAACATTTTTCCGCTCCTTAAATTTATTTCAGTGATTTCTTCTTGAGATGTTGCTGTTGAATCTTCCAATGTATCTTCTCTATCAGAAAGTTCCAAGTTAATTATTAATGGCGTACCATGACATTTGAGGATTGGTTCCTCACTTTCGATACTGTTGTAAGTGTTATCGTAAGAGTCCTCTATAGTATTAAACATATTAGACTCAAGTATGATTTGAGGATCATTTTGCGGATCGAGATAAATATTAAATTGGTTATTTACGTTATCACCAGAAACAGTAAAGACGTAGCCAACATCATTATCATTATATTCATCAGGTCCCGGAGGAAAAAAAAGATAATCATACAAAGTCAAGGGTTCGAGAATTTTCTCTCCCGAATCCGAGACAATATATCTAGTAGAGGCAGCCCTTATCCCACCCCTAGTGCTATCAACAAAATTCTTCTTTTTCGTTATCTTCTTTGTTTTTGATGACGATGGTTCTTGTGATGAAGTTTCCATCTCTGATCTGACGGACTGAAATTCTCGAAGCATTCTGAATATGTTTTATCACTTTCTTGGAGGATTTGCTCCATGTTGTATCCCATCCATCTTTGGTGGATGAGGAAGATCCTTCTGATGATTCCTGTATATGATCCAGAACTTTCTTGAGCTTGTTCCAAGTTGAACTCCATC
>JXCR01143431.1:5772-21617 GCA_002079205.1 Phalaenopsis hybrid cultivar
TTTTACAGTCTTTCTTGTACTTTTCTACTGCTTTTCTTTTATGCTTGTACCATACTTATTGCATAAAAAACACTTGCATGTTAGAGAACAAAACAAAACCAAAACCAAAACCAAAAACAAAATTTCAAACAAAAATACCTCACAAAGTTCAAAATATAAGATAACTCAAAATTTAATCACAAACATCACCAAAAATACAACTTTAACTAAATTAATATGTCTCTATTGGAAGATCGGGAACCCCTCGGATTAGGTAACTTACGGTTGCTAACGAGGCTTCCCACGGTCTAAATGAAATTATGCAATTCATTAAGTTGAGTTTAGTAAGTTCNACTTGCATTAGGATTCCGAGGTTATCGTTTATTACGACCTAAATCCTCACATCTTCAAGGTTATTTGTGCTGATTGTTTCACACAAATGTAAATCCTAATAAATAAATAAAAATTGCAGGATGAAACATCTAAATGATTTCTCCTAAATTGAAGCCAAATAATAGGATAGCTTAGGAAGTCACCGAAGTTCTCTTTCGGATCTGTGACATTCTCTAGTGTTTCCTCCTTTGGACTCCAAAATAAAATGTTCAAAATTTGAACCACTCCTCTTTCACACTTCTTAGTCCGATATCTTTGAGATGTCCTTACCATTGGAACTCCTTGAAGATAATTTTTCCTTGATTTCTATCGAGAGTATTCTTAGGTAACTTTTGTTACCTAAGATGTAATTAACTATAGGGGCTTGCCCTTATAGGAAGCTTTTCCCGAACCCAGCATAATATAAACCCTATTTAATTCCTTATATTAAATAGGGGAATTTGTCGGCCAATACATTGGTTTCGCAGACCAAACGGATGTCATAACTTTCTTTAGTTTATTTGATCGAGCCTCACCCTCAATTCTTGTGTTCATCCTTCGGGATAGATACAGGATTTGAGGTAAAGCGCTCTTTCATTTAAACTATGAAAATTATGGGGTCAGTTTGACTTCATCTTTTTCAAAACTAAATTTTTTTTTAAAAAAAAAAAAAACGTCCTTCCGAAGCGGGCAATGGGATTTCAATTTCGATGACCGACAGCTTCTTACGGGCAAACCCCACACCAAAAATAGTGCCGACATGAACATAATGAATTAATACCTACTAGATAATTCACATAGTGGAAAATATGTATTGATTATAGAAAATTAAATCTCAACACAAGGAAAGATCATTTTCTACTAACCTTTCTAGATCAAATGCTGGATAGACTAGCTAGGCATAAATACTTTTATTTTCTGGATGGAGTACTGGCTATCACTAAATATAAATAACTCTTGAGGATCAAGAAAAAATAATGCTTTTTAGTCCTTATGGCACATTTTCTTTTAGAAGAATGCCCTTTGGTTTATGTAATGCCCCAGCTACATTTCAAAGATGTATGATGGTAATTTTTTTGTGATTTAATTGAAAAGGGATTGAAGTCTTTATGAATGATATTTCAATGTTTGGAACTTCATTTGACTCATGTCTAGGACATATATCTAAAGTTCTTAAATGCTGTGAATAAACATATTTAGTCGTTAATTGGGAAAAATGCTAGTTTATGGTAGTAGGAGGAATTGTACTAGAACATCAAATATCGAAAAAAGGTATGGAAGTAGATTGCACTAAAATTCAAGTGATCGCTAATTTACCTTATCCAACAAACATAAGGGAAATTAAGAGTTTTTTAAAACATGCTGGATTCTAAAGATGATATATTGAAAACTTCTAAAAAATAGCTAAGCCTTTATGCCATTTATTGGAGAAGGACGCAATTATCAATTTTGATGAAGAATGATTAAAACCTTTTGAGTTATTAAAGGAAAAATTAGTCACTGCAACATTTATAGTTTCACCAGATTTTGGAAAACCTTTTGAATTGATGTATGATGCTAGTGATTATGCTATTGCAGCTGTTTTAAGACAAAGATATGATAAAATTTTCAAAGTAATTTACTATGCTAGTACAACTCTGAATGAAGCCCAAATTAATTATACAACAACTGAAAAAGAGTTATTAGCAATAGTATATGCTTTTAATTATTTTAGATCATACTTAATTGGAACTAAATGTATAGTGCATACAGATCATTCTGCTATTAATTACTTAATGAAAATTAAGGATGTTAAACCTAGACTTATAAGATGGGTTCTTCTTTTCCAAGAATTTAACTTTGAAAAAGTAGATAGAATGGAGACTGAAAATCAAATTGCTAATAATTTGTCCAAACTTGAGTTAGAAAATCCACTCTATTTTGAAAAAGAAATTAATAAACATTTTCCAGATGAAAAACTGTTCAGTATTAATGAGTGACATGTTCCATGGTATGCCGACATTGTGAACTTTCTTATTAGTGACATTATACCCTATGGAATGACATACCAATAGAAGAAAAAATTTATATTTGAAGCTAAGACTTATTTTTGGGATGACCCATTTTTATATAAATAAGGGCAGGATCTGATTATTCAAAGATGTGTTCCTTTAGAAGAGACTTATGAAATTATCTAAAAATGTCATAATTCTGATTTTGGGGGACAATTTGGTATTGATAAAACAACATAAAGAATTTTACGATCTAGATTTTATTAGCATACTATCTTTAGAGATGTTAATGCTTATATCAAAACTTGTGATAGATGTCAACGTGTAGACAATATTTCTAGAAGAAATGAGTGCCCCTCAATTATATGCTAGAAGTTGAAATATTTGATGTTTGGGGATTAGATTTCATGGGACCATTTATACCATCTTTTAGAAATTTATATATACTGTTAACAGTTGACTATGTATCCAAATGGATAGAAGTTGTTACTTTACCTCGATGTGATGCTCTAAGAGTTGCAAAGTTTTTAAAAAGAAACATATTTTGCAGATTTGTGATGCCGATAGTTATCATAACTGGTGGGTGAAGTCATTTCAGAAATTCCATAATGGAGAAATTATTAAAGAAATATCACATAAACTATAGGATTGCTACTACTTATCATCCTCAAATAAGTGGTTTATATAAATTATCCTATCATGAAATTAAGAGAATTATGGAAAAATATGTAAATCCAACAAAAATGGATTTGTCAGCCAAACTTGACTATGCTTTGTGGGCTTATAAGACTGCAAATAGAACTCCTATAGGAATGTCCCCATATAGGTTAATATTTGGGAAGCTTGTCACTTACCAAATGAACTTGAACATAAAGCATATTGGGCGATTAAAAATTTCAATTTTAATTTGAAAGATGCTGGTGAGAAAAGATTATTGCAATTAAATGAGCTTGAAGAAATAAGGAATGAGTCTTATGAAAGTGCTAAGATTACAAAGAAAAGATGAATATGTGGCATGACAGAAGAATTCTTACTAAAAATTTTTAGCCAGGGCAATAAGTTTTGCTATATAATGCAAGGTTAAGATTATTTCCAGAGAGTGGATGGTCCCATTTGTTGTGATGAAATTTTATCCTTATGGAGCTAAGGATATTAAAAATCCTAAAATTGAGAAAATATTTAAAGTGAATTGTCATAGACTGAAACCCTATTTTATAGGGGATCAACTTAAATTTAATGATGAAGTGATGTTGGGTCAACTAGAATAAGCACTGGTTACATTGGGTTGACGACGTTAAACCAAGCATTCTGTGGGAGGCAACCCATAGTTATCAGTGTGCTTTTTCTTTGACTTTTTTTTATTTGTGACTAAGAAAATTTGGGATAGTATTTTTGAGAATATTTCATGTTAGTAGTTATTTTAAGACTTTATTAAGTGACTTAGACATGTTATAATGAGTATTTGGACTTTAAGTTGCCCGGTGCTAAATCAAGTACTGATGCTTAAGCGCCAATACTCGACGCTTCAGCACAGACGATAAAGACTACGCGTGAAAATGCCATTTCTAGATGTTTTAACCGCCAATTGGTTAACTTAAACTTGCCATGGTAGTCTTAGGACGTGTCTAGGAGTTATAGGAATGATTTTGGCCTATAAATAAAAGGGTTTTATAATAAATTTTCACCACAATTCAAATTCTAACCCTAAAGTCTAAGAGAAAGAGAGATTTGGAGAAAATGCCTTCATGGAAGATGCATATGAATAAAAAGGAAGAGGCCATGAGGAAGAAATTTATTAGTCAGAGTGCACAAGAGATGTATAATGATTTCTTAGCCGTTAGTATTGAGGGAATATCAGAAATGATCATCAAAATTGAGGCTGATGTAGCTTTTTATTGGGGAAAAGGTAAATGAAGTTAATGTACATCTAGAGCATATTGGGTGGCAATTAAAAATGCAATTTAGTCATACCAGTTATCTAGAGGAAGCTGATAAGGAGAGACTAATGAGAGATAAAATGTTAAAATATTAGAGCTCGTCACCACCGTTCATTTAATCAACTCTACATTCCAAATTCCCAAGGAAAGACTAATGAGAGACAACAATTTGTTCCAACAAATGAAGAATGGAATTAAGTTCTATGCTAAGATTTGCTTGTTAAGTGTTGTTTTATGTAACAGTGTTGAGTCTTGTTTTTAGTTTTTATGTGATTATGTGTGTTATTGTGCAATTTTGTTTAGTATTCGAATTTACGAAAATTTTCTCATCCGAGACTCTTTGGAATGAGAATTATGTGTTGATTATTGTTTTTAATAATTCGTGAATGAATATAAGTGTTTGTTTGTGAAAAATTTTGTGTTATTTTAGCTTCGAATCAAATTAGTTATATTGAAGAGTGTTGAGAGAGAGGAGAGTTAAAGGGGAAGAAAATAGTCATTTAAGTATTATAAAACCATTTAGGGGTGGTTTACTTAAGCTAATAGTGCATTTTACTTCAAGTCAAAAATATCAAAAATTGTGCACTAGCGCCTAAGCTCCACAACCCCGAGCTTAAGCTTGAGGCAATCAGAGAGGCAGGCGCCTAAGCGCCACATATTCATGCTTAAACGCCGATTCATGAAAACTGGTTCGCAAACGGTTAAAATTAAAAATTAATCCCTAAAAATGTCATTTTTGCTCCTGCCATTGTTTTCTTCCTCTGACGTTTGCTATTTTGAGTTTAGGGAAAACCTTATTTTGGAGATTTCTTGGTGGATTCGAGCCAAATTTGCTAGATTTGGATTTCTTAAGGCAAGAGCTTCACTTTTATGTAGAAATTTTAGATTTTCACCATATATTTTGAATACATTTCGAGAAACCCAAAAATCACTATTCATGGTGAATGGTGGAGAAAAATCTATGAAAATTACATATAAATTATAGTTTAAAGTTATAGTAGTTGATTTTAGTAGTTTAGACTTGATTCATGGATTTATTGTGGAATTTTGTAAAATTTTTAGAAATGGCACCAAGAACGAAGAGGAGCAAGGGGATGTCCCACTTTGATTTGAGCAAGTATGTGAGTTCAAAAGGTCAGGATAGATATAGTGATGCTCTACAACCACAAAAATTGATTCCTGATAGGTGTTTTAAAAATCTATGTGGATCCGTGGAGGATTTGATCATTCGCCGACGATGGAAAAAATTTCGTTGTTTTTATACTGTGGTTATGATTTTTGTAGTGAGGGATTTCTAAGCAAACCTCTCTGAGGTGGAGGATTAAGTCATGGTCAGAGGCAAATTGGTACATTTTTCACCGGAGGTAATCAACATGTTCTACCATTTACGACCTGATACTCTGTATTTTTATTCAAACTACAATCCTACTAAGACAAAAATGGATGAGATTATATTAGTTTTGACTGTTGGAAGGGGACACTGAAAAATTACAAATGAGAGCAGAGTCAAATTTTACACTTCAAAGTTAAGTGCACCATCAAAGGCATGACACTACTTTATTTCAGCTCGCCTGTTACTGATGAATCATCTTAGTGAAGTTACGAGGGAGAGAGCAACATTGAATTATTGTATTAAGCAGCGCAAGTCTTTCAACATTAGAGCCTTGATTTGTCAGACTATCATCAGTTCTACTACTGCTACTACTACTGCAAGTTTGGGATTTGCTTCCTTGATCTTTTCTTTGTGCGAGCAAGATAGAGTTAGATACAATAGTTGGAAAGATGTGTTGCTACCGCTAAAATTGATTACAAGTGTGGATGTGAAATCATATTTTGAACACTCTATTTTTGGTTGTAAAGGAGGATTTTTGAGAGTTTATGGAATGTTGACGTTTGTTGCATCCACCTCCGCTACTTCTACATCTAGAACATCTACTTCGAAACCAAATACATCCCGGAGTCAGTCTACTAAATCTCAGGATCAACTATTACAAAAGATAATGGATAATATTAATTCTACCACAAATAAGGTACAAAATTTAGAAAATTTTGTAGATCATATAGATGGATATGTCAGAAGACATAGTGATTATAAAGAGAAATTTCACTCATCTTTGGAGAGCCTTATTAAGGGTAACCAAGAAGTGGAATTCCCTTCAAATCCAAAGTATCTTAATTATGATTCTACAACATTTTGGGATAGCGGTGAAACTAATGATAATGAGGAGGAGGAGGACTATGTTATTTTCATGTTTGTATTATGTGATGTACTTGGTGGTGTGCACTTGATGCATTTGAGTTTGTATACTAGTTGGATTATATGATGTGTTAGACTTTTTATTTAATTATTGTTGTAATGTTTATGTTTTGTTAGTATTGTGTTTTAAGTTCTAGGGTTGTAATTGTTGTTGTGTAATGTGTTTTAGTTATTTAAGAATGAACTTATTTCTATGTCTTATGAAAGTTGAAAATCTTGTTAACTTTAATTTTAAACTTTAATATCTGAAATTTGCTACCTTGTATTTTCTTTTATCTTGTCATTGTGATTGTTTTTATGTTGAGATTTTGAAGTCAAAGTTAGTGTGTTTGTTTTCTTTTATGCCTGTATCCACTACATAGAAGTCCAATGAATCTTTATTTGTTAAAAAGTATGAAATTTGATCTAAGATTAATTTTACTTCGATTTTTACTTTTGTACTTGTATAATAAAGGTGGTGAAAATTCCTGTAAGTATGTTATTTTAATTTTCAAATCTGCTTATATATCTCTACAGTTAAACTGCTTAATTTTGTTAAAAATTTAAGTTGGGGGGGGGGGGGAATATTTTCAAAACTTGAATTTTATTTGTTCTCAAATAAGCTACAAGTGAATTTGATTTGAAAGGAAAAATGACCCTGTATATGAAGTTATATTAGGGAAGTTAAATTTTGATTATGGAAATAAGTAAGAAAATTTAGTTAAAATTTTATACGTGACGTAGAAAAATTTAAAGTTAAAAATTCTTAAATGTAGAAATGATGAATATTGTGTTACTATCTTTAGTAGAAGATATTGTATTTTTGGAAATTTTAAAACTTTAAACTTTTATTTTTGATACTTAAATTTCTTTTATTGAAATTAATTTTTAAAATTATATTATGTTTTTAAATAAAAGAAAAATATCAACTCTTTGCTTTGGGAAAGGAAGAGTGGAATTCAAATGTATTAAAGACCTATCCAGATATAGTAATCCTTGCTTGAAAAATAAAAAGAAAAGAAAATAAATAGGAAAAGAAAAGAAAAAGAAAAGAAAAAGTTGAAAAAGGGAGGAGAAGCTTGATGATTAGAGCCTAATCAGAAATTGATTCCACATCTGATCTTTTTAAAGTATAAGACTTGAGAAACTTTTAAGCTTAATAATATAATATAGTAAGTAAATTATACTTAATAAAAAAAATTTAAGTGAAGGAAATAAAATGCCTAAATTCTATATTTTGAAAATCTGCAAGTATTTCTAAATTAGATAGGAACTCATATTTTTCATATTTCTTCAGTTTAAAGATTTATAAACTTTAAATTGGTCTCATTTAGTAGAATTTTTTCTAAATTAAACTACCATATTTCTAGAACAAAATTTTAGAAACTCCAAAACATACTCATATACATAATCATACTTATTTAGTTTTTAAAGATTGAAGTGTCACTTGAGGACAAGTAACATTTTAAGTTTAGGGGATTTTGATACACCTAAAATATATAGTGTTTTTAGATATATTTTTATACCTATTTTTGAAGGGATGTTTTTATACACATTTTATACCTATTTTTGAGATATTGTGCTTTAATGGAAGACATTTATGTGGTTTTCTTTCAGGTATAAGTCAAAAAGGTGAAAAATGATAAAAGGAGTAATAAGGGATCAAATTTGGAGCAAAAACACAAACATGGTGCAAAAGTATTTTGGTACCTAAGTGCCAGAACCAGTGTTTAAGCGTTGGTGAAATAGAGAAGGTCGCACCTAAGCAATAAATGTCCCACACTTAAGCGCCAGTGACAGTTACTTGATAAATTAATTCATTTTGACAAAATTTGAAGGGATATTTGAGGAACCTATTGGCGAAAATGGATGATTTTAACCACCAAGGATGAAAATATAATTAAAGAACTTGTGAAAGGAAGCATCCCTTGGTAAATACATCAAATCAGAATAAATTTTGAAGAGATACCAAGGTACCTCTTATAAAATTATAAAAGAAGGAAGTTCACACTTTTTGAAGGGGGGAGTCCTGAAAAATCTTAAGGAGGTTATGAAAAGTTCTTGAATAAGTTCATGAAGAAGCTTTTTGAGAAAATTTCAGGCACCACAAATTTATATTTCTCTTGCTTATAGTTTTTATTTTGAGAGTTAAGAATGTTGTAAGAAAAAAGAAATTCAAAGGAACTTCAAAAATTCAGTGGAAGATTTGAGATAAGTTTTTATCTTTGTTTTAAACGACTTTTGGTTTTAATCGAGACTTCTTGTTGGTTTGACAATGTTTTTTACTTTTAAACTAAAGTGTGATTTTGTTTTTTGTATGGATTTTGAGTAGTTTTCTTTATCTTTCTCATAAAATGATAAGTAATTAAAGTGTTGGATAGAAGTTGTGGAGAGTATTAATCTTTAATGTTGGAAGAAGTTGTGATGATTTGATTTTATGCACTTCATTTACTTCTTCATCTGACCCATCTATATGTTTAAATTTGTTGTGAGAACATGTAAGAATTGGGCTGATATTGTCTCAATCAATAATTGGAAAGAATCACGTGAGTTTGTATGAATCAGACTATAGTTCATATGATTGAGTGCAAATAAATAATGATATAATCTTTGAATGGTGTAAAGTTAGAGGACTTTAGAGTGATAGGCTAAAGCCCCCAACTTGGTTAGTTGATAATCAAAATGTTGTTATATTACTTGATAACGATACATATACTTATGTAGTATCCCAATATATCTTAAGTTAAAAAGTTAAATTGTTATATTACCTAGGATCAAGTTTTTGGTACTGTTGCAAAGGAAAGATAAAAGAAAAATATAACTAAATACATTGTTATACTATTGCATATAAACTATCAGGATCATTATTTATTGCATTTAAGGTCTCATAAGAAGATTGAGATTCTATCATTTTACCCATTGAATTTTCCTCAAGGACAGGTGAAGTATGAGAATAATTTATTCTATATTAATCTATTCTCTTTGATATAACAACTATTTGTGCAGCTAACATAGATATTGCGTCAGAATCATGAATACTGGCAACTCTTTTTGGATTTACCCATTTTGAGGGCCATTGAAAATTATTAGTAGCCATCTCTTCAATTAAAGAATATGCTTCATCAAATGATTTTGATAATAATGATCCCCCAGCAGCAGCATCAATTATTAAACTAAGAGATCCAACCAATCCATTATAAAAAGTTTGAATTATTAACCAATCAAGTAACGCATGGTGTGGACACTTTTTAAGGGGATCTATAACTTATTCCCAGGCTACATAAATTGATTCCCCTTCAAACTGATAAAAAATCTAATCTCATTTCTAAGCTTAACAGTTTTTGAAGGTGGGAAATATTTAGATAGAAAAATTTGTGATAAATCTCCCAAGTTCTGACAGATCTAGGTGCTAACGAGTTTAACCACATCTTAGGTTTGTCTCTTAGTAAAAAAGGAAAAAGTTTAATTCTGACTGCATCATTCGACACTCTATCATATTTAAAAGTAGCACACAACTCTAGAAAACTAAAAAGGTGTAAATTAGGATCTTCAATTGGTGTTCCCCCAAACTGATTGTTTTGAGCAATTTGGATAATAGCGGGTTTAAGCTCAAATGAATTGACAGCTACAGTAGGGTTTTGTATACTCAATTGAATTTCATCTGCTGTAGGATTAACATACTCTCTTAAAGGTCTCTGATGATGTTAATTTTCATTCCCAACATTACTTAAATTGCAAGTCATTATATTAATATGGTCTATCTCTTTTTGTTGTTCTTGAATTTTTCTAATTGTTCTTTCTAACTCAGTATCGTAAAGGACTAAATTTTCAGATCTTACACTATGCATAAACAAACACAACAAGTAATTTAAAATAAGAAAACACACTTAAATAAGAAAATACTCAAACTAAACTACAAACACACTTTTTTTTAATGTTAAAAATAAAAATACTAATAATTATAAACTAACTTACTAATACATTCGGTTACTTCTCCGACAACGACACCAAAAACTTGATGCGGGTGGATTTAGTGTGTTAATTTTGCAAATATTTTTCAATATTACAAATTACACGAGGTAGATATAATAGGCTGGGAGAATATTGGCTGCCACTCCAGAGCTCCCACTACTCCCTTCCCTGAGGGATAACAATCTCGCATCAGTTTCCAATCAACCGGACCAAATTGGGGATTTTATTCTATCACCTTAAAATTTCCAATTCTACATCCAACAAAGTATATTGCCCTATTTATTTGCACCCAACTCCATGGATGAAACTCTCCCATGAAATCAAATGTAATTCTTCCCATGTTGTATAAATCACAGCCTTTTTGGAACATATGTTTCTTAACACATTCTAAAAATTGAATTGGCCAGATAAAAAAGTAAATGAAGATCAAGTTCAAGTCATCACAAATTATTGAAAATAAAAACCATATAAAAAAATTAATTCTTCACAAAATCATATCTCAAAGTAGGAAGAAGGATAAAGAAGACTACTTAGAATTCATGAGAAGGATACGGTAAAAAATGAATTTCATATATAAAAACAAGTTTATAAAACAAAAGAAATAAAAGACAAAACTTATCTCACAATCCTTCCCAAGCAAATCCCTAGATGTTCTTTCCAAGCCTTTCTCTCTTTACAAGCACTCTCAATTCTCTTTTAGAATTGTAATGAAGAAGAAATCTCTCTCTTACAATCCTTGAAGAAAATCTCCAAGCCCTTGACTTTCCCTCTCTCTAACTCTCCTTCTTGCCTTCATGCCACACACACCTCTTCAAGCCCTAGACTTCCCTCCCTTTTATTAAAGGCTTCCTCCCTCCAAAATGAATTCAAAATTTGCTTCAAAACTTTGTCTAAAAGTCAAATCTTTTGAATTTAAAAGACATGTCCATTGATCCATGAGACATATCCCTTCCTAAAAGAACCTTACAAAGTGTCTAGACGCATTGAATCACTCTAAAGGGTGTTTATAACAAGTGACTCTTTGAAAATTTGTACAATATTTGTCTTGAACTACCTTAATTTGCAAAAAGTTATCCTTGACGCATCTGACACTAAATCTAGCGCATCATGCCCCTAATCTTTGTCAAGTGGCACATTTGGTGCCAATCTGGCTTATCATGCACTACTTTGCTGAAGACCGCGTCGTTCTAGGTATTGGCACATCTGACATCAATCTGACGCATCTGGCACCAAACCAGAGCATCATGCGCCAGAATTCAAAAGTTTATTTTTTTGGATCCAATTTTTTTCCCTTTTGCTACTTTTGCTCCAAATGCCTAAAATTGATATACCAGCAACAAAAACTCTTCTTTAAAGTGCAATATCACCAAAAATAAGCATTAAATATAAACATAAAATAACATTTTATTTTGGTGTGTCATCCACTTATTTTGACATAAATCCTTGGCTCATTTTTAGGACTTTGTATAACTCTACTATACAATCTAAGCCCAAACTCATTTTAGGATTCTGAGGTATTTGCTCATCATGACCTAAATCCTCACATCTTTTAGGCTATTTGTGTGATCGTCTCACACGAGTGTAAGCCCTTATTAATAAATTGCCAGGATGAAACATTTAAATAATTTCTTCTCGAAACTAAAGCTAAACCATAGGATAGCTTAGGAAGTCACCGAGGTTCTCTTCAAGATCTGTGACATCCCTTAGTTCTTCTCCCTTTGGATTCCAAAATAAATTTTCAAAATTTGAGCCATTCCATTTCACACCTCTTTGTCTGATCTTTTGAAAGGTCCTACCTCCTGAAATTCTTGAAGATAATATCACCTGATTTTTATCGAGAGTTTTCTTATGTGACTTTGATTATCTAAGATGTAATTAACTATAGGGGCATGCCATTATTGGAAGCTCTTAAGAACCCAACCTAATATAAACCCTATTTAATTTTTTGTATTAAATAGGTGAACTTGTCAATTAACATAAAAAAATGGTTTTTTCTTATACTTAAATGGATGTCATAAATTCTTTAGTTTATTTAATAAAGTCTTACAAGTAAGTAGTGTGTTTACCCTTTAGGATAGATGCATTGCTTGCAGTATTAGACTCATTTATTTAAACTTTAGAGAATGTTAGATTGATCCGATATTGTATTTTTAAAATTTAAAATACTACTTTTCCAAATTACATATATATAAATTAAATTAAACTAGGCATGGAGATATCCATTCTGACAACAAAAAATTTCCAATTTGGTGTCCAAAAGCATCTGGCGACTCTGCTGGGGACTAGTTTTTCTCTCCATTTAAATCAAGGAATCTCTTCTTCATACATTGGTAATGTGTTCATGTCCCTCATGGACCAAATTACCCTTCTTCTGTTGGCAAGCTTCACCTATTTCTTTCTCAGGTAAGTACGGTCTACTCTTTCAGACTTCAGGATTGTTTGTTTACTCACCTTTGAATAGAGAGGTTCAGAAGTTCATTAAGACTTTTTGTCTTTGTGTGGGGTCGGACCCCCAATAGGTGTGTTGGTGGACTAGTTCTGCTCTAGCATTGTGCATTATGAAGTCAGACCCACACTAGGTCCTAAACTTTACTTTCCTCCTTATGTACTTTTGAGTTTGGTTTGCTACTTTGCAAATTAAATCAAATTGTGTCATGTTGTGCTTGATCTTTTAACCTTCCTTATTTAATTAATTAAATCCTTCTACTTTCATATTATTTTTACTAAAACTTTAAAATATTCATAAACTAAAATAAAATAATGACTTGCTCAGTCTACATATTGGCCTTTGTTAATTTTTAGTGTTTGCACTAGAATTACAAGGTGTTGGCCAAATAACTAACCCAAAGCTTTCTTTTTTAAGCTGCTGCAATGGCGTTCCCAACGCTCACGTTCTCCTGCAACCTGCAAACTACCCGCAATGCTCGCAATGTCGCTCCCACCATCAAATTTTGAGCTGGATTCGATGAACTTGAAGTCATGCTTAGAAAAGCCCCGTTTGTCATAATGAAAGGTTCCGCTCCAAAAGTACAAGAGCCGTCTGTGGATTTCAACCTGAACTGCCCTCAAGATTTCCCTTCCTACAAGAGGGTGCAACTGTTGCTACCTCAACATCTGTTAAGTATGTTGTTACCTTTTCTACCAAAGGAAAGGAGGTTATGATTGTGAAAGATATAGCTGGAGAATTTACTATTCCATCGTCAGTATTTGAAATTGGATCAAGTTTGAAGTCTGCGTGGTTAACCCAGTCTCAAAAGAGAAATCACAATTGAAAGATTCGAAAGGCTCATAAGGCCCAAATTCTTGAAAAGATACCCATTTTTGAGATTCCTCACCAACAGGAACTTAGATTACTTGAGACCTCTCCGCCTCTGCGAGGGAGTAGGTTCCACCTGCTGATAGATAATAATGGATATTAAAGTATTCAAAAGATTGCAGCTAGCTTGCCATTACTTCATGGTCATGATGAGGAGAAAGAGAAACACAATCCTATCTCCAAAGTCCGTATGACATTCTAGAGGTTGGTCTTTAAAGAGGGATGTTCAGCTGTTGAGCTACTTAAGCAAGTGGGATGCACATTGTCCCCTTGAATGAAGAAAGAAATTTTAAAAGATGTCAGAGCTAATCGACAGTCTCAAAGATTAATTGAAGTTTTGCCAGCTCACATTCTCATCAGGTTCCATTTGGGGAGTCGAGTTGATACTACCGTCACTACCACTAATTTTTTTACCACCACTGCTCCAAGATCTGTAGGACATCGACCGACCAAGTCACGTCTGGGTCTGAGGATACTTTTAGTGGTTGCTCGTAAAAGTTCCCCAAAGAAGGAGCAAATAAAGAATTCACCTGAGAATGTATTTGGTCTGCACCGTGGGGAGCATGCTTCTCTCTGACACGTCGATGCCTCTGTTGAGACACCCAGTCTCAAGACATCACTGTTGAAGAAGAAGGTATGGGTACCTAAGTTCACCGTAACAATAGAGGTTATTTATTCTGTAGGGCAAGAATGTGGAATGAAGCAAAGGTCCGAAGTATTAGACATCTTTGCAGCTATTGCTACCGAGTTTGATAAACAAGCAAAGGATTTTCAGGAAAGTCCTCCAGATCTTAAAACGGTTCAAAAAGATATAATTGAAGAGAAAGTTGAAAAGCTCAGAGCTGAGATTTTTGAGTTAGCCAAAGGGCACAGAGTAGCCATTAATGATGATGAAGATTTTGATCTTAATGATTATGTCGATGAAGAATTCATGGATAATCATGTCATCGAGACTAGAGCTACCACACTGCGTGTGATGCCCATCCTCTCATTGAAGGGAACTCTGTGGATGATTTGCGTAAGGTTGTTCTAAGAAGAAATGAAAAAATTAATCGGATGGAAAAGATAATGGAGGAGATGGCCGCCACCATGGCCACCATGGATACAGTTCATGTACAGTCCCAATCGCAGCACTTGGCTTTTCCAGGAGTAAACCAGCCAAAATAGTTCATATTACTGATGAAAGGAGAGAATTTGCCTCCGATACAGGAGATGATCAGCAAAAGGACTCCCCACCAAGTGTAATATAGGAAAAAGATATAAAGCAATTGGTCGATCAACCAGTTCAGGTGCCTTAGCCCAATCAGAGGGTGGTGCATTGATTTCAAAGGGTAGAACTTACTCGGAGGAGTTTGATATCGTGCCCTACTCTAAATATTTTGTGTCACCAAACTTTAAGACATTCGGCGGGACTAAAAATCCATGACAACATGTAGCACATTTTTGAGTAACTTGTGGCAACATCGAAGGTAATGAAGCCTAACTCTTTTGTTAGTTCCCCAACAGCTTATCAGGAATAGCATTTGATTGGTATGCTGAGCTACCCAAAAGATCAGGCAAGAACTTTGCTGAATTAGAATAGTTTTCTTAAAGAGATTTGCTGGAGCACATCATCATTTTTCTATCGGAGATCTCATAGTGAAAAGACAGAAGCATAATGAGAATTTAGTAAATTATATCTTGAGGTGGAGAAACCTAAGCATGAAATGTGAGCCTCAGCTAAAGGAACAACTTGTGATTGAGATTCTACTCAAAAGCATCCATGGGCCGTTAGCTTTCATGCTTATGGGACTCACCATCAAGTCCTTCGAGAAACTGCTATGCAAAGCCAACACTCTACAAAAGGAAGTTAAACATATGGATTACCAAGGGAAGTCAAAAAGGTCTATAACAACCAGAATATTCAAAAAGAAGTTTGAAGTGGTGGCAATAGTTGATAAAGGAAAACAGCTAATAAAGATTCAGGCAAAACATTCTCATCAGAGTTTTTAGCCATCATCACAACATTCTCAACAACAAACACAACATTATGGCTAAAAAAA
>JXCR01143431.1:21639-42658 GCA_002079205.1 Phalaenopsis hybrid cultivar
CAACAACAAACACAACATTATGGCTAGTCTAGCCAACAGTCACACCAGGGAGGACCGCACCTAACAGAAAGTAGATGGGGTCTGACTCTTTCAGAATGGAAGAAGAGAGTATATTCTTTCAAAGATGAGGTTATGCCAAAGATGTTCAGAAATTTAATTAAGAAGCTCGAATTCAGATTGTGAGAACCAAAGAAGTCGGAAGAAGCTAACAAGAAAGAGCATCCCAATTTCTGCCCCTACCACTGGATGTTGGGACATACAATAGAGGCCTATTTCATCTTCAAGAACTAGCTCGAGAGGAACTTTAAAGAAGAAAATATAATGATCCTGAAAAAATATTTAGAAGAACTTGAAAAAGGTTTTGTAAATATGATTTCAACCTATTCAATCACTTCAATAGATTTTTATTCAGAGAAAAATGGATGGCATACAGTTTGGAGCAAGTCATCCAAGAAGACACAAGATTAGATTCAAATTGCTTCAGCACAGGCTGTCGTTCATAGTCTACAGCCTCTCCAGGCCAAGTTATATTTTGTCAGAGAAATCGCTGCAACAATAGAAAGTGAAGAACGACGTCATGAAGACAATAGTGAGTGGGGTAGTATAGGGGCTGCCTCTGTTAGATTTGTTTTCTCAAACGGGGAAGAAAATCCTCAAACATTTGACCATATATGATTATCTTTTTGCCCCACCGAGGTATTATGAATATAATGATTTTATTTTGGCTACATTTTAACTATTTTTAGTGATAACATAACTAATTTTAGTCAATAAAACTCTGATCTTGATTCCCAAAATGATCCTCAAATTGTACTTAAGTCTGATAAACCTGTTAACAAGGATGAAGAAGATATCGACAACATCAGTTATGATAGTGTCAGGAGTGAGGAGTCAGTCTTTGAGTACTATGGTACACTACTCGCCATGAACTTGGATCTTTTTGATGAATAAGAGACACCAAAAGTTTTTCCTACAACATCTCAAGAAGAAAAAATCACAAAAAATAAACATAAGAAGTGGGAAAGCATTACCCTCGAGAATAGCTCCAGTGGATAAAGTAAAACAAATAGTCACTTGAGAAGAGCTACCTCCACCATCGCTAGTGGAAGAGACACATAGCCAAGTAAGGATCAGAGGATTGTATAAAGTCGATTTCAATGTGCTATCTCATCTTAGGAGGTTGTTGGCCAAACTAAGCATCTACGATGCTCTGATCCTGTGAAAGGAGTTGAGAAAGTCTCTGGTTACAACCTTAGTTGATCTGGAGATTTGCTTAGCTCAATTGGCCAGCACATCCTCTGATGAAGTTTGTTCATTGAAAGAACAACTTGGGATAACCTTCACAGATAAAGACTTGTTGCTTGACACTACCGACCATAATCGAACGCTCTACATCTTTGATAATTTTGACAGATTTGTATTGTCTAGAGTTTCGGTAGATCTAGGAGCGTCACTTAACTTAATGAGTCTATAGACATTGACATATTTGGATATTGAGGCTTAAGAGCTTACAACCAATAAAGTGTTGTTAAGAGGATTTAACCAAAATGGAGAAAGAGCCTTTGGATCGATTACACTATTAATGAAATTTAGACAACTAGTAATAACCACTAAATTCCATTGCATCGACGTAGAGACCTCTTCCAATGCTTTACTTAGATGACCATGGATTCACGAGCATAACATGGTCTCGTTATCCCTTGAAGTTATGGCAAATGAAGTGGAAGATATAGAAGAATCACAAAGAAGAGGCCATTTAATTCTGCTTTAAACATCTACAACCATTTTTTCACAATGAGCTAGTAGAGGTTCTCTTAGTCCATATACCTGAGATTGAGGCCGGAGACGTGGACGAGGAAGAACCAACTCAATTATTGAATGGACTAGGATGACCATCAACATTGACAAGGAAGAAAATTCTGATGAAGAAAGTTCCAAGGAAGAAATGATGATGATAAAATAGACAAAAATTTAGTACTAGATTTCCTTGGAAGATGTGGAGAAAAGTGAATACGAGTCGATGTATGATCGAATCAACCACTATGTGAATGTCGTGACCCTTACTCCAATCCACTCTCAAAAGGTTGAGAGTTAAGAGGTCAAGGAAATCTATAGCATTGGTTCAAAGACAATCAAGTTTTACCGTGCTTCCCCTTCTACTAATTGTGAAAATCATGTAAATTTGGAAGAGGATTCTAATGAATTAATAGAATTACATTTTGATTAGTTTTCTCCTTGTGTAATAAAGTTATTTCAACAGGCATATGTGCCAAAAAAATGCCAAAGGATAAGGTATAGATTTTTGAGAAATAGTGGAATATTAAATGTCAAATTCCTAAATTGAAAGAAGGTCTCAGATTTGGTACTGTAGGACTAGACGATGACTCAAAATTTTCCATGGTTGTTACTAGCGGATTGGAAAAGGATTGCATGGATATAGAAGATGACTTTGAGAATTAGTTGATGGATGATTTTCCACCGGAATTTGAAGAATATATTAAATCAATAGTGAATGAATTGAATGAAGTTAACTTTGGGACTGAGGAGCAACCCCGACCTACCTTTATAAATTCTTTACTCAATGAAGAAGGATCCATAGAATTGATAAAGTTATTGTCAGAATATAAAGACTGCTTTGCATGGAGCTATGATGAAATGTCAGGGCTATCAGTAGAAGTTACAGTTCACAAAATCGGGGTGGACAAAGATATGACCCATGTAAAGCAAGCTCCAAGAAGGATGCACCTCAAGATAGAACAACAAGTCATTGCTGAGGTAAAGAAGTTAATAGATGCTAAATTTGAGAGAGAAGAGTAATACCCTATATGGTTAGCCAAAATTATGCCAGTTAAGAAAAAGAATGGACAAATCTGTGTATGTGTTGACTTTAGGGATTTAAATAAAGCATGTCCAAAAGATGAGTTTGTGTTACCGATACCAGAATTATTGGTGGACATCTCATCGACACGTGAGCTTTTCTCTTTCATGGATGTATCATCAGGCTATAACCAGATCAGGATGAGTCCAGAGGATGTAGATCTTACAACATTCAGAACGCCGATTAGAATTTTTTGCTACACAGTAATGTCATTTGGGTGAAGAACGTCAGGGCAACACATCAATGAGTGATGACGAAGATCTTTGAAGACCTCATTCACAACTATGTGGAATGTTATGTGGATGATTTGATCATCAAAAGTAATAAAAAATAGACCAATTTTACAATTTTAGGATTGTGTTCGAACGATTAAAATAATATAATCTCAAGATGAATCCCTTAAAGTGTGCCTTCGGCGTCATCTCTAGGAAATTTCTAGGATTTATTGTCTGTCATTAGTGAATCGAGATCGACCCAAATAAGATTAAATCTATCTTGGAAATGCCTCCCCCCAAAACCCTGAAACAACTATGCTCCTTCCAAGGGAAGTTGTCATATCTGAGATGGTTTATTTATAATCTCTCAGTAGGTGTCAGCCCTTCTCAGCATTAATTAAAAATGTCACCAAATTTTTTTGGGAAGAGAAATGCTAGCTGGCCTTTTAGGACGCTAAGCAATATTTAATGACACCTCCTGTTTTGGGAGCCCATATCCTGGGAAAACCCTTGATACTTTATATCGTGACCTTAGAAGACTCTCTCAGACCCCTGTTAGCTTAGGTCAATGATAAGGGAAAGTAGAACGCACTTTAGTACTTGAGTCGACATCTAGTACCGATGGATGTAAAGTATCCGCCTATTGAGAAGCATTGCCTAGTTTGATTTTTGTCGCCCATAAGATTAGGCATTACATGCTTTCTCATAAAGTAACTCTTATGTTGAAAATTAATCCATTACAATATTTGATGACCAAACCAACACTTTCCCGACATTTGGCAAGGTGGTCGATGATTTTATTACAATTTCCCTTCAAGCTATCAAGGGTAATATTTTAGCAGATTTTCTCTCAGTGCATCCACTTACAAATGGGTTCTATCTCAAAGTTGAGCTGTCAGATGAACATGTACTACAAATAGAAAAGCCTAGTGCCAGACATTGGGAAATGTACTTTGATGGAGCTTCATCAGCCAGAAAAGATATAGGTTTAGAGAAAGTTATACCAGGCAAAGCAGGAATTGATCTGATTTTCATCACACTAGATAAGGACATGTTGAAATTCTCCTACCACTTGATAGAGCTGTAAACAAATAATGAAGTAGAATATGAAGCATTGATCACCAGGTTGGAGTTGGCAACCTCCATGGATATAACATACATTGTCATCTATGGTGACTCATAAATCATCATCCCACAAGTTGTCGGACAATATAAGATCTTGAAACCAAGACTAACAGAAAACCATCAATACATGATGAAGTTATTGGAGCAGATTCCAAGTGTGAGTTTATACTGGATTCCTCGAGGAGATAATGCCCATGCCGACACTTTAGCGAAACTTGCTAAGGAGCTGGCATATCCACCGGAGCATTCCATCAACATTACAGTACAAGGGTATTAGGTCGTGTTTTGGTTTGACCTCAATAATCTGCACAAGCTTGAAAAAGAAAAAGGAATGATGATTACAATTGCTGACATCAACTAAGATTGGTGCAAGCCATTAATAGAATATTTACAAACCGAAAAACCGCTAGAAGACAAGTTTTAAGCATATCACATTACAAGAAGAGCTATGTCATATGCTCTAGTGGGTGAGGTCCTCTACAAAAGATCATTCGATCAGATGTGGCTGAGATATCTAAGCAGAGCAGAAGCACAAAATATCATCAAAGAAGTACATGCCAGATTGTGTGGAGCTCAACATTCAGGGCCAAAGATGAAAATAAAGATCAAAAGACTCAGATATTATTGGTCGGCAATGATATTTGATTGCCTGGATACATCTAGAAAGTGTAACCTTTATCAAGTCAATGGGGTAATCTTGCACCAACTCCCGAATGTCCTACATCGAACAGTTGCCTCATGACCATTCGAGTGTTGGGGAACGAACAAAATAAGTCCAATAGACCATCCATCCTATAAGTGACACAGATTTATTCTTGCCGCTACGAATTACTTCTCCAAGTGGGCAGAAGTAGTGTCGTTACGAGATGTTACAACACAACTTGTTCTGCAATTTTTTAAAATTCAGATTTGCTACAATTTTGATGTACCATAGAGAGTAATTTCCAACAATGGAACAACCTTCAAGAGCATAAAGATCAAATATGTCATCAAACGACATGGGATAGACTGTACATACTCTACGATGTACTATCCCAGGGCAAATGTCTTGGTCGAGGCCTTCTACAAGACGCTTGTGCACATTGTAAAGAAGACATTGGAGGAAAACAAAATAGGGTGGCATGATAAACTGTTAGAGGCTCTGTGGGCCTACAAGACAACGTTCAAAACTACAACTCAGTGTATTCCCTACACACTTGTGTATGGGTCTGAGGCCGTACTACTGCTAGAAGTCCAAACACCATCTCCCATAGTCACCGTCGTAAATCGGATTACAATAGAAGAAAGTGCAAAACTTAGACTTGAAGAATTGGAAAGTCTCGAGGGAAAACAACTAGAAGCACAACTGTATTTGGAGCTCTACCAAGCAAGAATCGTGCAGGCTCATGATAAATTGGTCCACCTGAGGGTGTTCAAAGTTGGTGACCTTGTACTCATTCTCAAAAGACCTATTCTTTCACATCACAAGATGGGTGAAAAATTTAAACCAACTTGGGAGGGACCATTTGTCATAGAGAAGGTCTATTTAGGAGGATCTTACAAGCTGGTGGATTTTCAAGGTGAAAGACCTATGTTGCCAATTAATGGACGATATTTGAAGATATACTACACAACATGACATTGTTTGAAAAATATTTTTAAAATTTTGCTTATTTTGGGGATATTTATTTGTCCAAGCATCTGTGACTGCGTCCAAAGTTTTGTAATAAAATTAACCTCAACAAAATTCTTCACATCCCCACTGAGTTTCACACTCTGCACAAATTTCTAAATTTTTTTCCTCACCACTATCAACCTTCACATCTCCCATATTTTTAGGTTTAACACCAGAAATTTTGTACATTCTTTTCATGATGTCCTCGGGGTCAGTATAAAATTTTGATTCATTTCCACTACCTCCTAAGTCAGATGCGAGTCCCTAAGCTTTCCTTCACAATGTAGTTTGCACCTCTAAGTTTGGAGGCAAGTACCTATGATTTCCTTCCTAATGTGAAACAATTTTCTCTCAATATAGGTTTAAGACCACCGTAAATATCATATGACATCCTACTCTCATCTTTTGAGATTAGTTTTAAGGCCCCTTAAATGGATTATTACATCTGATTCTCTTCTAATTTTCCTCGAGACAGGTTTAAGACCCCCTTAAATGGGGTATGACATCCTATTCTCATCTTTTGAGATCAGATTTAAGACCACCATAAATGGATCATGCCATTTAATTCTCTACCAATTTTCCTCAAGATAGGTTTAAGACCACCTTAAATGGGGCATGACATCCTATTCTCATCTTTCGAGATTGATTTTATGACCACCTTAAATGGATCATGACATCCAATTCTCTACCAATTTTCTTTGAGATGGGTATAAGACCACCTTAAATAGGGTATGACATCCTATTCTCATCTTTTTAGATAAGTTTTAAGACCGCCTTAAATGGATTATGATATCCAATTCTCCACCCAATTTCTCTAAGATAGATTTAAGATCACCTTAAATGGAGAATGACATCATATTCTCATTCCGGGATTGATACCAAAATTTCAATTCCCATTTCGTGGTCAGCACCAAAATTCTGATTCCCATTCTCCAAGGTTGTTGAATTTTAAGATCAAAATTGATGTTTTCTAACATCGAATTGAAATTTAATCTTCACCGTAACCATCATTTTTCTTTTTCTAATAGTCATTTTTAGAATTCCTTTCCTTTTATTCTCCAGTGAGAGTTCTGAATCTTTCGTTTCAATCAAATATTCACTTTCTAATTCCCCAGCAGAAGCAATTGTCACTTTATTCTAAGCTTTGTTCCAAGCATGTTGGCTTAGACATCTGTGTTGGTTTTGTTGATCTATTCAGTCAATGCCAATACTTGCAGTGTGCTCGTCAGACGCACCAGACCTATTGGGGGTCTATTAGTTGACCTCACTTTTGGTTGAGGTATGCTCTTTCCATTTTATTAGCTTAAGGTCTAGCCATAGGACTTTCCTGTTGACAATCCTAAAGGACTAGAAAAGGAACCCTCACCTTTAGAAATCCCAAAATTTTCAAAATTACCAACATACCCCTCATTTGGCAAAAATTACAAAAATACCCCTCGTGACCCAATTTGTCCCAAAATGTCAAAAATCATTTTAAATGTCCCTAAATCATATTGGACCACTTCATCGATCTCAATTTTACCAATTTTAACCAAAAACCCCAAATTGCCTTTAAAGGCCCAATTACCCCAATTCACCCCCAATGTCCACCAATTTGGTCCTAATATTTCCAAATTTCAATTTCAAACTCAAATTCGTCATGTCCAAGCTTCATTGAAACCAAATCCAATCGCAATTAATCTAAATTTTAATCCAATTTCAACCCAAATTAAAAAGCCCAATTTAACCCAAAACCAAAATCTGACTCAATTGAACTCCGAAATCTATCCAATTGCTCTAATTTTGCATTATAAACTCTTCCAAATAGTTTCCCATTTCAAATTAAACCATAAATTTGCCTTGTTCAAGCCTCAATTTCATTCAAATTTAACTTGGACCAAAACCCCAAATTTTACGCAAATTAGCCATGTCCCCAAATTCAACCAAATTGAATCCCAAACCCCAAAATTTCCATCCAATTAATATCCAAAACTCTTCATGACAATCACCCACATAAAATTGAGCCATCAATTGAGCCTTAGCCAAACTTTGACCCAACTTAAACCAAAGTCTAACCCAACATCCTAAAAATTGACCAAATTTCTGAATTCCTTCAAATTAAACCTCCATATGTTTTCTAAACTCCTTGTGACAATCATCTACACCATCTTGATCAATCACTTGAGTCCAATGACATGACTAGCCCAACTTAGCCCATCTTGAACCCAATATTGAACCATGACCCAAATGTGACCAAACCTAGCAAAAGTGGTCAACCTAAGCCAACTACAGCCACCAATTGGACCCTAGTGATCAGGCTAAACCTATCTAGCCCACTTTATGTTAGTCATGGACCAAAGGTCCCATAAATTAAGAGATTTCTTTCCTAAAATGCTTAAGCCAAGGAGATCTTTGGCAAAACCCATCACCAACCCAAATTAATTCTTTGACAGATTCCTTTAAGGTTCCTTAGCCACCTGAACACCTCCCATGCCTTGGCCTGCCACCCTAGTCACCGGAGGAGCCAATACCGAGGGCCACCATACCTTAATTTGAACCCAATTGAACGTAGCCAATGCGTCAAGCCCTGATTGGTTGCTTGTGTCATTTAGCCCTCCACCTCAACTCTCCATTGCAACCACCAACCACTCCTGAGCTCAGCCCAGTGGCCATGGCTATAAACTGAGCCTTCCATGACCAAAGGGAAGAGTGCTTGAAATCTTTGGGAAAATTTGGCAAAATCTCACCAGAGCTTCTTAAAACCTTCCTAAGTTCAATCCCCCTGCTCTCAGCCACTCACAGCTACCCCATAAGGTCAATTTCATCACTGAAATTTCCCTTAAAACTAGGATACTCACTCCACAGCTTTACAATGAACCAAACTCCAATTAATTGTGCACACACCATCCCCTGAGAGAGAGAAGTTGATTCCCCATAAAATCTCCATCACAGAGAGCCTCTGACTTAGCTCTCGACCAACACTTGAAATCGGCTTCGATCAAAATCAAACCTAAACAATTCACCACATCCAAGGAGCTCATCTAAAGGTTCATTGAACTCATTTGAAGCTTCTATAACCATCTGCTTGAGGCCTACCCTCTAAGACAAAGTTATTAAACTCTCTCTTCAAACAGAGCTTAATTTGATTCTCCATACGTAATTAATGTATTTCATGCTAGATCAAACATATAGATAGGTTCGTCTTGAGTAAATGAAGGTGTTGGAACAAACCCCATATGATTTTGTTGAGTATCAAGAGATCCTAAGGGTTTTAACGAATCTCGAGTTAGGGAGATTGGGGACGATGAACAGATGCCATCTGTTTCCCCATTTATTTGATGGCTGGTCGTGAAGAAGCCGAACGTGAAGATGGTACGTGAATTTAAAAATTAAATATTTTTGGTATTTTTGATATTTTGGTGAAACTATAACAACTTAAAAAGATAAATTAAGTTTTTCTAGAAGAAAAGTACTTAATATGAAAATATCTTTCTTTTTATCATGAATCAGTAATAAGTATAAGAATTATATTGTAGAAGTATGCAAATTGTGTTGTGCCAAATATAAGAAATAACATTCTTTACCCTTATTAGAGATGTTATAAAAAACATTGGATAATTTAAAGTTTGAATAATTCTGAAGACCGACTATGCAGAAAAGATACTAGATCTCACTCTAAAGCTCCCTCAATTACGTCCACTTAGGGGCTAACATTCTTGTATCAGAACCTAAAATAATAAACTAAGTTAGGGGCTTTAACCTGTCTCATTAAAGTTCTCTAACTCTACACCCATCAATGAATATTTTCCTATTTATTTGCACTCAATCATATGAACTACATTCTCATTCATACAACCTCGTGTGATTCTTTCCAATTGTTGACTGAGACAATACCAGCCCGGTTCTTACATGTTCTCACAAAAAATTTTAACATCTGGATTGGCCAAATCAAGAAGTAAATGAAGAGCATGAATTTAAATCATCACAACTTCTTCCAACATTAAAGATCAATACTCTCCGCAACTTCCATCCAAAATTTAATTACTTATCATTTTAAGAAGAAAGATAAATAAAATTACTCAGAATCTTTGGAGAAAACAAAATCACACTTTACTTTGAAAAAAGAAATCATTGTCAAACCAACAAAAAGTATCGATTAAAATCAAAAGTAGTCTAAAATAAAAGGATAAAAACTTATCTCAAGTCCTCCACCAGACTCTTGAAGTTCATTTGAATCTCTTTTCTTTTACAATCACTCAAAACAAAATAACAGAAAGGATAGAGTAAATAAAAAGTGGCTCCTAAAAATCTCTCTGAACTAACTCCCCAGAGAAGATCTTTTAAAACTTGCCAATATTTTCAGGACTCTTTTCTATGTCCTCTCTTCTTTCTTTTATAATTTTCCAAGAGGTGCCTTGGGATCTCTTCAAAATGTGTCTTGATTCATTGTATTTGCCCAACAGACACATCCTTTCATTATAATTTTCATCCATGGTGGTTATAACCACCTATTAAGCCAATGGGTGCCTCAAAAACCTCTTCAAAATTCGTGAAAACCAATTTTTTTAGTCTAGTAACTGCCACTGGCGCTTAAGCGCCGGATCTGGTGCTTAGGTGTCAGATCTAGTGCTTAGGCGTGACCTTCTCTGTTTAACCGGCGCTTAAGCGTCAGATTTAGTGCTTAGGCGCTAAAACTTGTTTGCACAATTTTTCAGCTTTTTGCTCCAAATTTGATATTTTTTCACTCCTTTAAGCATTTTTTTCCATTTTTACTTATATCTAAAAAAACACAAAAATACCTTCTATTAAAGCACAACATCTCAAAAATAGGTATAAAATCTGTCTAAAAACATTATATATTTTAGGTTTATCAAAATCTCCCAAACTTAAAATGTTACTTTTCATCAAGTGACACTTCAATCTCTTAAAACCAAATATGTACGATATGTATATGAGTTTCTTTAGGAGTTACTAAAATTTTGATTTAGAAATATAGCAGTCCAAGTTAGAAAAAAAAATTAGTAAATGAGACCAACTTAAAGTTTAAAAATTTTTAATGTTAAGAATTATGAAAATATGAGTTCCTATCTAATTAAAAAATATTACAAGTTCTCTAAATTTAGATTATAGTTCTTTTATTTTATCTACTTAAATAATTTTATTAAAAATAATTTTACTTACTATATTTTATTTATAAGCTTAAGATTTTATCAAGTCTTATACTTTAAAAAGATCAAATGTAGAACAAATTTTTGGTTAGGTACTAAGCCTCAAGCTTCTCCTCCCTTACATTTCTTTTCTTTCTCTTTTTGTTTTTTTTTCTTTTTCTTTTTTGCTTCTTCATTTTTTTTCTTTTTCAGGCAAGGATTACAATATCTGGATAGGCTTTTAATGATTTTGAATTCCACTTCTCATATCCTAAAGTAAAGTTTTGATATAAAACTTTTACTTATAAATATAATAATAGTTTGAAAATCATTTTAATAAAAGAAATCAGTATTAAAAATAAAAGTCTAAATCATCTAAATTTTTCAAAAATACAATTTTTCTTTACTAAAAATTTTTAACTTAAATTTTTTCTTCTTTACTTAAAATTTTAACTAAATTTTCTTACTCATTTCTAAAATCAAATTTTACTTCCCTAATATAACTTCAGATACATAATCAATTTTTCTTTTAAAATTCAAATTCACTTGTAGTACATTTGAGAACAAATAAAATTCCAATTTTGAAAATATTTTTCATTCCCCAATACTAAAATTTTTAATAGATTAAACAGTTTATCATTACATATATATAAGGAGGAATGAAAATTTAAAAATAACATGCTAACAAGAGTTTTAAACCCTAATGATACAAGTATAAAACTAAAAATTGGAGTAAAATTAATTTTTGATCAAATTTTCTATATTTTCATTTTACTTTAACATGTTGGATCCAAATAAACTTCTAAACAGTGGGTATAAACATAAAAGAAAACATACACACTACTGACATCACAATGTTAACACAAAGACAAGGTTGCAAACATGATAAAAGAAAAATAAAGGGTAGCAGTTTATGAATTTCAGGTTTAAGATCTAATCTAGCAAGATTTTCTACTTTATAACAAATATGAAATTAAGTTAAGTTCTAAACTAACTAAATACTAGTACTAAACACAAAACAACAGTTATTAACCGTAAAATTTAAAAATAAAACAATAACTACCACAAACATCATAATAATAATAAAACATAAAATTCTAAAATAGAACATAGTTCAAAACAACATACAGATGCAAATGTACCAAGCTCAGACCATATAGTTCATAACATACTACAGTAATAAAATGAATCTCTCAGCTCTACTCTTCATCCTTAGAATCACTGCTGTACCATTTTTCTGCAGCTTATAATCAGGATATCAAGGATATGGAGGAAATTACACTCTTGGTGCACCTCTAATCAGACTCTCCAAAGATGAGTGGAATTTCTCCAAAGATGAGTTGAATTTAGTATGATCTGCAAAACACTCTAAATTTTTTACCTTATCAGCAATAAAATTGATATTATCCATCATTTTCTGCAATAACACATCCCGAGTCTTTGTACAATCACCTCTAGATGGAGAAGCACGTGAAGTAGATCGTCTAGATGAAGAAGCAGCAGAGGTAGATGCAACAGATGTTTCCATTCCATAGCTCCTGGAAAATCCTCCTCTCCATCCAAAAATTGAATGCTCATAATAAGTCTTCACATTCACCTTCATAATGGGCTTTAGAGGTAACAGAACTTCCTCCTAACTATCATACTTTACTCTAGCTTGCTTGCATAAATAAAATATCAAGAAAGTAAATCCCATACCTGCAATAGTAGCAATAGCAATTGAACTGATCATAGTGTGATTGATCAAAGCCCCCATGTTGATGGGTATTCCCTCCTGAATACAATAATTCATTGTCGCTCTCTCTCTGGCTACTTCACTGAGATGATTTGTAGGAAGGAGACAAGCAAATATAAAATTGTGCCAAGGCTTTGATGGTGCAAACAACTTTGACGTTAGAAAATTTACTCTCCTCTCATTTGTAATCTTCCAAAGACCTCTTCCAACAGTCAAATAAGATATGGTCTCGTCTCATTCCGCTTCCATAGGACTATAATTCGCATAAAAATAGTTGATTACCTCTGGAGTAAAAGGTACCAAATTCCCTTGAACCATAAAATGATCATCCTCAGCCTCTGGGAGATTTGCATAAAATTCCCTCACAACAGAAATTACAGCGACAAGAAAGAAAAAATAGAACTGTTACCACTATTGGTGAACTATCAGGTCTTCCACTTCTCCACCTGGACTCTTAAAATATCGCTCCTGAATCAATTTTGCATTGCTGTAGAGCATCACTATATCGATCCTGAGCTTTTGAACTGATAAATTTGCTCGAATCAAATGGGTTCTTTCCTTTGCCCCATTTCATCTTGGTGTCATTCTACAAATTTGATAAATTCAAAAAATAACTTTAAAAATTAAGTTTAAATCACTAAACTAAACTTTCAAAAGCACTAACTAAACTTTACAAGAAATTTCCATAGACTTTTCTTCACTTTTCACCATGAATAATAAATTTTTGAAATCTTCCAAATGTGCATAAAATATATGGTGAAAATCCAAAATTTTTTCATAGAAGTAAAGCTCTTTCATCAAGGAACTTGGATCTCGCAAATCTCACTTGATTTCACCAAGAAATTTCCAAATTTCACTTGCCCTAACCCTCAAAATTGCGAACTCGAGTTGGGGAGGATGATAGGAGGCGTTAAAAGGGCATTTTTGGACCAAAAATTCGCTTTTAACCGTTCGCAAACCAGTTTTCGTGAACTGGCGCTTAAGCACGGGTAAGTGGCACTTAGGCGCCTACCTCTCGGGTTGGCTCGTGCTTAAGCGCGAGATGTGGCTCTTAGGTTCTAGTGCACAATTTTTGAAATTTTTAATGTTAAGTAAAATGCAATATTAGCCAAGGTAAACTGCCCTTAAATGGTCTCAGAACACTTAAATGACTCTTTTTACTTCCTATAACTGCCTTCTCTCTCAAAATTTTCTATAATAATTAATTCAATTTGAGGCTAAAAATAACACAAATTTTCATAAAAATAAACTTATATTAATTCACAAACAAGTACAAACACATTTAACGCTTAGTTCTCTCTCCAAATAGTTATGGATGAGAAAATTTTTCTATGTACAAAACACTTAACACTCATTTACAATTAAACACATAAGTGACACAAACCCTAAGCACTAACACACTTAAAAACATGACTCTAAACACAAGATTCTTAAAACTTAACTTAATGCCACTCTTCATTAGAAGGAACAATCTCTTGTCTCCCAGTAGTCTCTTCAGGAATATAGAGTTGATAAAACAGACGGTGGTGACGAGCTCTAATACTATCATCTTCGATCCACTTTTGCTTAAGGAACATTGCCTTAATCGCTTCCTCTAAATAACTGGTCTGGTTGAATTGCATTTTAAGATGCCACCCAGTTGTTCTAGATGAGCATGCAATTAAAGCACCTTAGTTTCTAATACAGATATAGTATTCTCTATCTGATTGATCTTCTCCGATATCCCTTCAATACTAATGGCTAAGAAACTGTTATACATCTCCTATGCACTTTGACTAATGAACTTATTCCTCATGGCTTCTTCCTTCTTCTTCAAATTCGTCTCCCATGAAGAAATTTTCTATAAATCTCTCTCTTTCTTAGACTTTTAGGGCTAAAAATAATCGGTGAAATTACTTCACAAAACCCTTCTATTTATAGGTGTAATTCCCCCTCATAACATTTAGGAACGACTAGAAACTGCCAAGACACATTTATTCAAACTAAATTGTAGTTACACCTTGTAGAAATCAAAATTTGCACATGTGATTAAATTGCGGCACTTAAGCGTCGGATCTGGCGCTTAAACGCCAGTGCACAATTTTACACCAGTCAACTTAACGTCCAAATTCTTATTCTGACATGTCTGGTCACTAAATAAAGTCTAAAAATCATTACTAGCACATAATAAACTAAAAAACACTATCCCAAATTTCTTAATCAGACACAAAGCAACAATCAAAGAAAAAACACACTGATAACTATGGGTTACCTCCCACAAAGCGCTTGGTTTTACGTTGTCAGCCCGACGTAACCAGTGCTCATTCTAATTGACCCAACATCATTCCATCATTATATTTATGATGATCCCCTATATAATAAGGTTTCAATCTATGTCCATTCACTTGAAAAATTTTCTTAGAATCAGGATCTTTAATATCCATAGCCTCATAAGGATAAACTTTTATAACAACAAATGGGCCCATCCACTTAGACTTAAGTTTGCCTGGAAAAAATCTTAACCTTGCATTATATTGCAAAACTTGTTGCCCTGGCTGAAAATTTTTAGTAAGAATTGATCATGCCACATTTTCATCTTTTCTTTATAACCTAGCTAAAAATTTTTAGTAAGAATCTTTCGATCATGCCACATTTTCATCTTTTCTTTATAAATCCTTAGCACTCTCATAAGATTCATTCCTTATCTCTTCAAGCTCATTTAATTGTAACAAACTTTTCTCACCAGAATATTTTAAATTATAATTGAACTTTTTAATAGCCTAATATGTTTTATGCTCAAGTTCAACTGGTAAGTGACAAACTTTTCCAAATATTAACCTATATGGGGACATTCCTATAGGAGTTCTATATATATTCATATAAGCCCACAAAGCATAGTCAAGTTTGACTGACCAATTCATTTTTATTAGATTTACAAATTTTTTCAAAATTCTTTTTTTTTCCTGATTGGATAATTTAGTCAAACCACTTGTCTGAGGATGATAAGCAGTAGCAATCCTATGATTTATATGATATTTCTTTAATAAATTCTCCATTATGGAATTTCTAAAATGACTTCCCCCATCAGTTATGATAACTCTCGGCATCCCAAATCTACAAAATATTCAGTTTTAAAAAAATTTGACAAAACTTCGAGCATCAAATCGAGGTAAAGCAATAACTTCTATCCATATGGATACATAGTCCACTACTAACAAAATATATAAATTTCCGAAAGATGGTATAAATGGTCCCATGAATATTAATCCCCAAACATCAAATATTTCAATTTCTAGCATATAATTAAGAGGCATCTCATTTCTTCTATAAATATTGCCTACTCTTTGACATTTATCACAAGTTTTGATATAAGCATTAACATCTTTAAAAATTGCAGGCCAATAAAATCCAAATTGTAGAATTTTGTTTGTGGTTTTATCAACACCAAAATTTCCTCCGAAATCAGAATTATGACATTTTTGGATAATTTCATAAGTTTCTTCTAATGGTACACATCTTTGGTAATCAGATCCTTTCCTTGTTTATATAAATACGGTTCATCCTAGAAATAAGTCTTAGCTTCAGAAATAAATTTCCTCATTTGTTGGAATGCCATTCCATAGGGTTTAAGATCACTAACAATATAGTTCACAATGTCGGCATACCACGGAACACGCCACCATTTACAGTGAACAATTTTTCATCTAGAAAATGTTCATAAATTTCTTTTTCAAAATAGAGTAGTTTTTCTAATTCAAACCTAAACAAATGATCAACAATTTGATTTTCAGTTCCCTTCCGATCTACTATTTCAAAATCAAATTCTTATAAAAGAAAAATCCATCTGATAAGTCTAGGTTTAGTATCCTTCTTTTTCATTAAGTACTTAATAGTAGAATGATTTGTATGTACTATACAATGAGTTCCAATCCAATATGGTCTAAATTTATGAAAGGCATATGCTATTGCTAATAACTCCTTTTTCAATTATTGTATAATTAATTTGACTATCATAGTAAATAACTTTGAAAATTTTGTCATTTCTTTGTCCTAAAACAACTCCAATAGCATAATCACTTACATCACACATAAGTTCAAAAGGTTTTTCCCAATTTGGTGAAACTATAATTGGTGCAGTTGTTAATTTTTCTTTTAATAATTTGAAAGCTTTTAGGCATTCCTCATCAAAATTGAAAATTGCATCTTTCTCCAGTAAAAGGGATAAAGGCTTAGCAATCTTAGAAAAGTCCTTAATATATTGCCTGTAGAATCGAGCATGTCCTAAAAAACTTCTAATTTCCCTTACATTTGTTGGATAAGGTAAATTAGCGATCACTTTAATTTAGCAGGATCTACTTTCATATCATTTTCGATAACCTAATACAATTCACCCCTGCTACCATAATCTGTCATTTTTCCCAAGTTAATGACTAAATTTGTTTCTTCACAATGCTTAACAACTTTAGATAAATGTTCTAAACATGAGTCAAATGAAGTTCCAAACACTAAAAAGCATCCATAAAGACTTCAATCCCTTTTTCAATTAAATCACAAAAAAATTGCCATCATACATCTTTGAAATGTAGCAGAGGCATTACATAAACCAAAGGACATTCTTCTAAAAGCAAAAGTACCATAAGGACTGCTAAATATTACTTTCTCTTGATCCTAAGGAGATATTTGAATTTGGTGATAACCGGTATATCCATCCAGAAAGTAAAAGTATTTTTGCCCAGCTAGTCTATCCAACATTTGATCTAGAAAGGGTAGTGGAAAATGATCTTTCCTAGTACAAGATTTAATTTTCTATAATCAATGCATATTCCTCTATAAAGGGTAGTGGAAAATGATCTTTCCTTGTGGCAAGATTTAATTTTCTATAATCAATGCATATTCACCACCCTGAACTGTGTCTAGTAGGTATTAACTCATTATGCTCATTCACAGTTACAGGTACTCCTCCTTTCTTAGGAACTCATTATGTCTATTCACAGTTACAGTTACTCCTCCTTTCTTAGGAACATAGTGAATTGGACTAACCCATGCATTATCTGAAATAGGGTAGATGATTCCAACATCTAACCACTTTAAAATTTCCTTCTTAACAACCCCTTTCATAACAGGATTTAATCTCCTTTATGGATAAGCCCTAGGTTTGCAGTTTTCTTCCAGATTAATTCTATGCATACAAATTGAAGGACTAATTCCTTCAATATCAGCAATTGTCCTTCCAAAGGCTTTCTTAAAATTTTTCAGAATTTTCATCAGCTTTCCTTCTTCTTCCTTTGTTAACTTTGAGGAAATTATAACAGGTAAAGTAGAGGAATCTCCTAAAAAGATATATTTTGAATGTTCAGGAAGTAATTTCAACTCAAGTTTTGGAGGTTTTTCAATAGATGGACAAATTGATTTATCTTTGTCTATCGTGTCCAAAATTTCAAAAATTTCTTGAACATAACTTGAACTTCCATAAAAAGGTATATTTTAAATCCTCTTCTTGCTCGTGTTCCAAATCTTCTCCTTCAAAATTTTCTTCATAAGTAGCCTTGAAATGACATTCACTCAGATATCTTATAACAATCATTCTATAGTATTCATCATCTTTACCTTTTGCAGGGTATCTCATTGATTTTAAAATGTTAAAAGTAACAGTTTGAGCATTGACGCGCATTGATAATTCCCCTTTCTACACATCTATCATTGCTCTTCCTGTGGCTAGGAAAGGTCTCCCCAAAATCACTTTATCTTCCTCCATATCTAGCACAATGAAATAAACTGGAAAGTTAAACTGATCCACTTTCAATAGGACATCTTCTATAACTCTTATGAAATCAACAGGAAAGATAAATCGATCCACTTTCATTAGGACATCTTCGATAATTCCTATGGCATAGGTTATTGAAAAATATTCTAATTGTAGAGTTACAGTAGTAGGGGTTATTTCTCCTAATCCCAATCTTTTAAAGATTGATAATGTCATAAGGTTAATGCTTGCACCAAAATCACATAAAGCTTTCCCATAAAATCTATCTCCTATTGCACATTGAATTGTAAAGCTACCAGGATCTTTAAGCTCTGAATTATAGCACTGCACTCCTCACTAAGTGAAACAATCTTATTATCTTCAAAGTTTCTTTTTCTGTTGAGAATATCCTTCAAAAACTTTACATAGCTTGGCATTTGTTCCAAGGCTTTAGCAAATGGAATATTGATTGTAAGCTTCTTAAATATTTCCAGAAATTTTAAAAATTGCTTATCCAACTTCTGTTGTCGAAGTCTCTGAGGAAATGGAGGTGGTGGTTTTTCTAAATCAATTTTTGCCGTTAGGTCTTTCAGAATCTTTCAGAGCGTCCTCTTTTGATTATTCAATTTCTTCTCTCTCTACTCCAATATAGTTTTGAACCCTACCTTCCAACTCTCTTCTGCTTCTAAGTTGTATGGCTTTAACTTGATCTTTATTCTGGTCTTTTGGATTTGATTTACTATTACTAGGAAGTGTTTCTTGGGATCTATTACTTAATGAACTTGTGATTTTCCCAAGTTGATTATAAGTATTTCTAATTGTAGCTACTTGATTTTGTAACTTATTACCCATTTGTAACACCACTTCTTCTATAGACAACTTCTTATCCTTAATTGTGTATTACTGTTGATTCCTGGATGATAAGTAGATATATCATTATTATTTCCTTGGTTGTTCTAGTTTCCCAATGGGTTTACTTGGTTGTTCCCCCATTGCTGATTATTACCACCTGAATTGTTATTCCAGTTAAAGTTGGGATGGTTCTTCCAACCTGGGTTGTAAAAATTGGAATATGGGTTATTTTACTTATTATTTATGGAATTCAAAGTTTCTAATGATGCTTGAGAATCTACCATTTGACATAATGAATTCTCTTCAAACATGGAAATTTGTTGAGAAAAATTCATTCCAAATTGGTCTAACTTCCTTGAAATTGCAGCAAGTTGATTTGCTAACATAGTAAATGCATCACTTTCATGAATTTTGGCTACTTTCTTAGGATTTACCCTCTTAGAAGGCCATTGAAAATTATTGGTAGCCATCTCTTCAATTAAAGCATAAGCATCTGTTTTGACATCAATGAACCACCAACATCAACATCGATAATAGATCTAAGAGAACCAATTAATCCATTATAAAAGGTTTGAATTATTAACCATTGACACCAATGAACCACCAGCAGGGACATCGATAATAGATCTAAGAGAACCAATTAATACATTATAAAAGGTTTGAATTATTAACCAATTTGGTATAGCATGGTGTGGCCACTTTCTTAAGAGTTCTTTAAATCCTTCCCATGCTTCATAAATAGATTCCCCTTCAAACTGGTTAAAAGATGTAATATCATTTCTAAGCTTCACAGTTTTTGATGGTGGAAAATATTTAGCAAGGAATTTTAGTGCTAAATTACCCCAAGTTCTGATAGATCCAAGTGCTAACGAATTCAACCACATCTTAGCTTTATCCCTCAGTGAGAAAGGAATTAACCTAAGTCTTATGGCACAATCTGAAACACCATTGTATTTAAATGTAGCACACAATTCTAGAAAATTGGTAAGATGTAAATTTGGATCTTCAGTTGGTGATCCCCTAAACTGATTATTTGATACCATTTGGATAATAACAGGTTTAAGCTCAAATGAATTAGCCACTACAGTAGGTTTTTAAATACTACCATGAAGTTCATCTACAGTAGGGTTAGCATAATCTCTTAAAGGTCTAAACTCTAGACAAATTTCAACATTTTAATTATTTTGGTCTGCCATTTCTGTATTTTTTTTGGATTCTTATAATAGTTCTTTCCAATTCAGAATCGTAGGGCCCTAGTCCTTTAGAACCTGAACTATGCATACACTATCATAAAATAAAATAAAACATACAAAATAAGATACGATATTTAAGGTTTAAATAAGACTTTCTAAAAATAGAAATTTACTTAGTTTTCTGTCCTGGACAGCAGTGCCAAAAACTTGGTACACCAACTTAATTCTTATGCATAGTATAACAATAGTTCTAATGGTCTTTTCCACTTATATTTTCTTATTTTGCAACAAAACCAAAAACTTGATCCTGAAAAAAAATAAGAATTTAACTTTTGAAATTAGATATACTTATATTGGGATACTACATAAGTATACGTATCGTTATCAAGTGATAAAGGACTTTTTGATTAAGACCTAAATATCGAACCCACAGGAAAGATTATGCAATACACACTTCTTAGAAAATTTTTCTATTTTTAAAAAGATAATTACTTAAACTAAAAATGATTTTTGTAGGAA
>JXCR01143432.1:10786-22673 GCA_002079205.1 Phalaenopsis hybrid cultivar
AAAGTGTAATTAAATATGGAAAACATTATTTTTTCCACAAGGATCAATTCTTCTCCTATAAAGAAGTGATCCAAATCAATCCACTAAAGCAAAAAATTGTCCTCACTAGGCAGCAGCGAGGCACTCACAGTCGTTCATCCTTGAACCAACAAAAAGCACCAATAGTTTTCTTTGCCTCTAGCAAAGGGGCTCTACCGGCTTCTGATACTTCTAAAATATATAGTGTTTTTAGACGCATTTTTATACCTATTTTTGAGATATTGCGTTTTAATGAAAGGTATTTGTGTGTTTTTCTTTCAAGTACAAATAAAAAGTTAAAAAATGCTAAAAGGAGTGAAAAAAGATCAAATTTGGAGAAAAAATGTGAAATTTGTGCAAAAGTGTTTTGGCGCCTAAGTGCTAGATCCGACACTTAAGCGCNGTTTTAATGAAAGGTATTAGTGTGTTTTTCTTTCAAGTACAAATAAAAAGTTAAAAAATGCTAAAAGGAGTGAAAAAAGATCAAATTTGGAGAAAAATGTGAAATTTGTGCAAAAGTGTTTTGGCGCCTAAGTGCTAGATCCGACACTTAAGCGCTGGTGAAACAGAGAAGGCTTCGCCTAAGCGCCAGTGGCCCGCGCTTAAGCGCAAGAGGTAGTTATTTAGCGTTTTTCTTCATTTGGCCAAATTTTAAAGAGACATTTGAGGAACCTATTAGCTAAAGAGGGTGGTTATGACCACTATGAATGAAAATATTATTAAAAGACTTGTGAAAGGAGGCNACCAGAGGCAGTTATTTAGCGTTTTTCTTTATTTGGCCAAATTTTAAAGAGATATTTGAGGCACCTATTAGCTAAAGAGGGTGGTTATGACCACTATGAATGAAAATATTATTAAAAGACTTGTGAAAGGAGGCATCCCTTGGAGAATACATCAAATTTGGACACATTTTGAAGAATTTCCAAGGCACCTCTTGGGAAATTTATAAAAGAGGAAGTTGAGACATTTGAAGGGGGTGCTTAAAATTTCTGAAAAGAGTTTGAAGAAGAGTTCTGAGGAGTTTTGAGAGAGTTTTTTAGATATTTTCAAGCACCACACAAATTTACTTTATCCTTTTTTTTTAGTTTATTTTGAGAGTGTTGTAAAAGAGAAGAGANTTGAAAAGAGTTTGAAGAAGAGTTCTGAGGAGTTTTGAGAGAGTTTTTTAGAGATTTTCAAGCACCACACAAATTTACTTTATCCTTTTTTTTAGTTTATTTTGAGAGTGTTGTAAAAGAGAAGAGATTCAAAGGAATTTCAAGATTTTGGTGGAGGATTTGAGATAAGTTTTTATCTTTTATTTTGAACTACTTTTAGTTTTAATCAAGACTTCTTGTTGGTTTGACAATGATTTATAAAGTGTGGTTTTGTTTTCTTCATGGATTCTGAGTAGTTTTCCTTAGCTTTCTCCTTAAAATGATAAGTAATTAAAGTGTTGAATGGAGGTTATGAATAGTATTAATCTTTAATGTTGGAAGAAGTTGTGATGATTTAATTCCATGTACTTCATTTACTTCTTGATCTGGCCTATCTAGATATTTAAATTTGTTGTGAGAAAATGTAAGAACCTGGATGATATTGTCACAGACAACAATTGGAAAGAATTACATGAGGTTGTATGATATGATTTAGTGCAAATAATTAGGGAAATAATCTTTGAAGGGTGTAGAGTTAGAGGACTTTAAAGTGATAGGTTAAATCCCCCAACTTCATTTATTATTTTAGGTTCTGATACGAGAAGTTAGCCCCTAAGTGGAGGGAATCGATTGAACTCTAGAGTGAGAGCTCGTATCTTCCATGTCTAGCCAATCTTCAGAACTATCAAACTTTAAATTAGCCAATTTTCTTTATATCATCTCTAGTAAGGATAAAGAATATAATTGCTCCTATTTAGCACAACACAATTTGCATACTTCCACAACAAAATTCCTATGCTTATTACTGANAAAAATTCCTATGCTTATTATTGATTCATGATAAGGAGAAATGTATTTTCATATCAAGTGATTTTCTTTTACATAAACTCAAGTTATCTTTAGAAGTTTTATTATTTTGTCAAAATATTAAAAATAACAGAAAGATTTGAATTTTAATACAGTAAAAATATCTATAGTTTAAGTAATTATCTTTTTTAGAATAGAAAGTTTGTTGTTAAATAGTGCATATTGCATATCTTTTCTGTGGGTTCGATATTCAGGTCTTAGTCAAAAAGTCCTATATTACTTGATAACGATATGTATACTTGCATAGTATCCCAATATATCAATTAAAGAGTTAAATTCTTATTTTCTTCAGAATCAAGTTTTTGGTTCTGTTGCAAAGTAAGGAAATATAAGTGAAAATTATAATTAAAGTCATTGTTATATTGTTGCATATAAACAGTCGGGATCAGCTTCCCGCATAGGAGAATCGGTCGATCATCCATTTACCCCAGAAAAAGATTGTGTTGATATTTTTGTAGTAAGGTCACTCATCATACTTCTATCTTATACTCAATCCTTCTCTTGTTGGAGGCTTTAAAGTGAGTCAGATGAATCTATTCATCTATTTGTTCATCTACCCTTTGCTTCTTTGATACCAGCTTTACTTTGTCCCTTTATCATCATGCCTCATCTCACCCTTAGGTCTTTTCTTTTACTCAGTCCTCTTATCCCACATAATTTCTTTTTTTTCCTAACCTAACAATCTCAATGGGATGAGATGAGCGTCAGATTCTACATAGATGATATGATACAGGCAAAGAGCAGATGAAGAAAGTCAAAGCTCATATATGTGAAGAGCTAACAGGAGCCATTCAAGTTGGTAAGGAAAGAAAGGAGGGGATTGAGATTCCACTTAGCATGATACTCTTTTCTCAAAAAAAAAATATTAGGAGATATGATAACTTCTTAGCTAGTGGAAGTCCCTCTCCATCACAGGAAAGCTACTTCGTAACATTTCTCTTTTCTTTCCAAATTTCTCTATTCTACTAGATAGAAAATTGAATAGTGTTCTGTTTGAGAAAAGAAAATAGGGACATAATTTATAGAATTTTCTTAAAGTGCAACCATCAGAGCTAACGATTAGACGTATTGAGGGAGACAAGAGTCTATGCGAAAAGCATATGCGGGAGTGGCGTGGTGAAGATGCATGAAACATCTAAAATATATAGTATATAAATACACATTTTCATACATATTTTTGATTATATTGCACTTTAATGGAAGATATTTATGTGTTTTTTCTTTTAGGTACAATCAAAAGGATGAAAAAAGATGAAAGGAGTGAAAAAGGATCAAATTTGGAGTAAAAAATGAAGGAGTGCAAAAGAATTGTGGCTCTTAGGCGCTTAAGCGCCAGAAAAACCGAGAACGCCAAGCCTAAGTGCCACATATCTCGCGCTTAAGCGCTAATGGTAGTTACTTGATGATTCAATGAATTTGAATAAATTTTTTAAGAGGTGTTTAAAGAAACTCTTGGTGAGAATGTGGGGTATGGTTAATATACATGAAAATATATTCAATTGGCTTTTGAAAGGAGGAAACTCTTGGAAGATTCAATGAATGCGGACACATTTTGAAGAGACACCAAAACACATTTTGGAAAATTATAAAAGAAGACTTGGATTGGATNACGCTTAAGCGCTAATGGTAGTTACTTGATGATTCAATCAATTTGAATAAATTTTTTAAGAGGTGTTTAAAGCAACTCTTGGTGAGAATGTGGGGTATGGTTAATGTACATGAAAATATATTCAATTGGCTTTTGAAAGGAGGAAACTCTTGGAAGATTCATTGAATGCGGACACATTTTGAAGAGACACCAAAACACATTTTGGAAAATTATAAAAGAAGACTTGGATTGGATTGAAGACCTCTCACACATGCCCCTCCAGTGCCCTAAACTCTCTCACACACGCCCCTCCAGTGCCCAAGGTTCTCTGACATTTTCCCCAGCACCCATAACCACACCACTGATGCCTCTCTCTCATTGATTAATTAGGATACTTTTTAGAGAGAAGAATAGAGAAGTTGTAGTGTGTGAGTAGAGAGTATTGTAAGAGAAAGAAAGAGAAAAGATTCAAAGGAACTTCAAGACTTTAGTGGAGACGATTTGAGATTAGATTTTATCTTTGTAACTACATTTGATTTTAATATATACTTTTTATTTGTTTCCATGATTTTTTTACTTTTAAACTTAAGTGTGGTTGTGTTTTCTTCATGAATTCTGAGTAGTTTTCTTTATATTTTTTCTTAAAATGATAAGAGATTAAGTATTCGATGGAAGTTGTGTGAAGTATTAATCTTTAATATTGGTAAAAGTTGTGATGATTTTAAACCTTGTAATTCATTTACTTCTTATTTGGCCAATTAAGATGTTAATATCGGTTGTGAGAACATGTAAGATCTGTGATTNCGATGAAAGTTGCGTGAAGTATTAATCTTTAATATTGGAAAAAGTTGTGATGATTTTAAACCTTATAATTCATTTACTTCTTATTTGGCCAATTAAGATGTTAATATCGGTTGTGAGAACATGTAAGATCTGTGATTGTATTGTCTCAGTCAATTAATGGTAAGAATCACATGAGATTGTATATATGATAATCTAATTCATATGATTGAGTGCAAATAAATAGGGAAATAAACTTTGAAGGGTGTGGGTGTAGAATTAGAGAACTTTAGAGTGATAGACTAAAGTCCCCAATTTTGTTTATAGTTTTAGATTTTGATAGAGTTGTTAGCCCCCAAGTGTAGGGGGAGACAAGGAAAATGTAGAGTGAGAGCTAGCATCTTTTTTACCTAGCCCATCTTTAAGGCTATTTAAACTTTAAATTAGCCAATTTTCTTTATAGCATCTCTAGTAAGGGTAAAGAATGTTATTGCTCCTATTTGGCTCAACACAATTTGAATACTTCAGTTGAATATTTTTTTAGAATAGGATTTTAAAATTTAAATTTAATATAATATATAATGTATTTTTAATTTTATGAAAATGGTATATATATATATATATATATATTTTTTGAAAAATGATGAGACCGGATAAACCTCATATAACTAATAGTTTAAATAACTGAGCATGAAACCATAAATGATATATCATCTCGATGGACGAACTTATCATTTATTGGTAGGCTTAATTATCTAAACTTAAAATTTTATGACTCTATTTTGGTCTGCAAACTTTATAGCTGACAAATTCCTCTATATAATGCACATATTAGATAGGATTTAGATTAATATGGGTTCTTAATTCCCTATAAACGCAAAACCCTATAGTTAATTACATCCTAAATGACGGCGATCATTTGAGAAAACTCTCGATAATGATTAGAGGTTTTGTCTTTAAGAATTCAACGTTTAGGTTTCCACAATTNACCCTATGTCATATCTTGGTGGGTCCTTAGAAGTTTAATTAAGGATGACTTTATCAAGCAAGATAGATTAAGTTTAGTAGATCTTCGAGATGTCCAACAGATCTAGAGAAAGAACCAGGGTCCATGCTACTTTCTCATTTCCTGGTGGAAAATCCTGAGTTCTTTTTAAACTTATTATGTTTCTTAATAATTCATCCTATAAATACTCTTAATGCTCAGTAAACGTTGAAGTCTCAATTATCCCTAAGAAAGGGGTAACTATCATTTATCATTTAATTTGAAAATTATGTGAGTGAATTTCCCTTGAAGGGGAAGTTAGTGTAATTTGAACACTTAGCAAAGTTTTAATCCTAATTGGGCTTAGTGGTGTTTTGATTTAATTATGTTTATTTCTCTAATCCTCATTTAGTCAATTTTGATTTAGCCTAAGTCACACTACCCCTTAACGGCCTAGGTGAGTGTCTTAATTAGTTTTTAAAAGGGTTAAACCTTAAGTTGTCATGATTCATGATTTGGATTTTATTTTAAAACCAAGATATGTGTATTAAATTGATTAATTATTGACTTCAAAATTCATACCCCTAAGTCCAGGATCACTTGATTTTAATAAACTTCTAAATTTTTAATGATTTAGAAATTTATTAACTTAATTAAGAAAGTGGGATTGGTTTCTACCAATTGACCCCTTGTGTTTCAACCATCAAATAAATTGATTAAGATCAGAGGTTACTCATTTCCCTCCTTAAATTAAGCCTAAATATTAATTAAGGCTAAATTTCAAAAATTACACATTTGCCCCTAAGACTCTAACACTTCATAATTTGTCAAATTCAATTCAAATAACTTTGCAATTTTTATCCTACCTTATTCATGGGTCAATTAAGACATCAGAGGAGAAAATATGATTTTTCAAAATTTAATATAATTATTTTCATGCAAACATAGGATTTTTCAAAGAAAATTCCTAACTTGAGCAAGGTACATTATAATCCCTTAAAATTTTTCATGGAGGTAGATACAGACAAAAGAAGCCTTTGGACCAAATTTCATAATTTTTTGAATTCTCTATTATTTATTAGAATTATTTTAATTTATGGACTATTTAATAAAAATAAAATATTTTAGGTGGTAAAAATTAAGTTTTATTATTGAAAAATCTCCCTAAGGTCAGAGGACTTAGAGGAGTAAATTTTATAATTTTCTGATTTTTCCTTGATTAATTAGAATTATTTTAGTGAAAACTCATTTTTAGCCTTAAAAAAAATTATTTTTAAGCTTTGAAATTCAATATCTTCATTTAAAAAATTAGGAAAAATATTCTAATCATTCCTAAGTGATTAGAAAGTAACTTAGAACATTTCCATGAGTTTTCTTATTTTTGTGATTTTTATGAATTTTTAATTATTTAAATATTTAAAATAGGCTAAAAAACAAGTTTTTATTTTAAGTATAATTTTATTTTTATAAAATATCCCTGATCACAGAGAATTCAAAAAATTTAAGTTTCATAATTTTTTGAGTTTTATTTTGATTTTTTTAAAAAAATCATTTAAGTGTCAAAAGTGGTATTTATCTTTAAAAATCAACTTAAGTTATCAAATGGAACTCAAAATCATTCAAGTGTTAAAAGTGGTATTTATCTTTAAAAATCAACTTAAGGTGTCAAATGAACTCAAAATATTTTAAAACTTTTTATGACAAGTTCTTTGGATCATAATTTAGAGTGGAGATACAAAATCAAGTCATTTAAATGTTTATATTTTCCAAGATTAATTATTTTAGTGATTTAGTGTTTGTAAAATTTAAGTGCATTTTAAATGACTTGACCCATGAAATTAGTATTTTAAATGAATTGACCCATGAAATTATTTCCAAAGGCTTCTCTAGTCATGGTGGACCTCATTTTAAATGACTTGACCCATGAAATTATTTCCAAAGGTTTCTCTAATCATGGTGGACCTTCCTTTAAATGACTTGACCCATGAAATTATTTCCAAAGGTTTCTCTAGTCATGGTGGACCTTTCACTTCTTAGGATTTTCTAATCAATATGCTAATTTCCAAGATTATTTTAAAGAAATAATGTGCAAGCTCTTGAAAAATATGGATCTCTGTACAGGAATCCCCTCTAACTTTGGAAAAATCAGAGGATGTTTCTCTTGACAAAGGCTACAATATGCTAATGTTTCAAGCCAAGGTGATATATCAATATGCATGGAGAATCAAATGATCCCAAACAGTGTTTAATTAATAAAAAATATTTTATGCATCAAATGCATTTGGAATTTATTCCACATTATTCTCCTTTGTTCACTGAGCAAGTGAGTATTTTTATTTTATTTTTTTGATTTTCCTACACAAAGTTATGAATTTTCTAAGTTAAGGGTATTTAAATAAATAGGATAAAGCCCTGTTTATCTATTTAAACTGCGCGTGCCACCTCAACCTACGACGGCTCATAAGGCATGCGTGGCGCGCTTTGGTTGGACGTCGTCGTCCACATAGCTTGCTGACTCGGCCCGCTGTTTATGTCTCGAAGCGATGTCCGGCTCGATCTCCTCCGTCCATTTGATACATGCTTGATCAAACGACTCCCCGTCATCGTCCCCGATAGAATGATCCCGTGCCCGTCCACACTAAAACCTTAAGATCTTAGCCTAGACTCAACCAAATCACCTCGGGTTTGATCCTATGGACTCGTCTAAGTGAGACGAACATAATCTATACTGCTAAGGTACCATGAAATCAAGCTTAAGTAAATGAAGAATCAAAATAAGCTCAGGAGGAGGAGTTTTATACCTTTGCTCTGAGAAGGGAGCGGTTAAGATGACATGAAATCAAGCTTAAGTAAATGGAGAATCAAAATAAGCTCGGGAGGAGGAAGTTAATGTACCATGAAATTAAGCCTAAGTAAATGGAGAATCAAATGAGCTCGGGAGGAGGAGAAGTTTTATACCTTTGCTCTGAGAAGGGAGGCTTCAATTAGAGGTGCTTGGCACGTTCGTTGGGGTCCAAGGAGGTTAGTGATTGAGTCCCTGGACTTGATCTATGCCCTAAGTAGGAATTCGACCAAACTCGATTTCAGGTGTTGGTCTAGAGATATGGTGGAGGCTATTTTAGAGGATAATTTGATGGGGCTTTGTCTTTTCTTGCAGTTGTGAAGGTGAGGGTGAAGTTAATTTGAGTTTGGTGGACTGTGGAGGTGTATTGGGTTATGTCCTGGTTTCCGGCAAGGTTTCAACCTCAAAATTGAGCTCCGACAATGGGAATTGGTGAGGGAAAATGGTTGGAATGCACTGAGGGGTGGGAAGCTCTGTGTGAAGTTTGGAGAGGCCTCTCTGAGAAATTTTCAGCACACTTCCCATGGCGGAAGCTCGTGTGAAGTTTGGAGAGGCCTCTCTAAGAAAATTTCAGCACTTAGTTTAACGGCCACGGAGGTGGCCTTTTATAAAAATGGGGTTATGGTGGCTGTCATGGCCAATTAGGAGGTGTAATGTGGTGCTTAGGTGTAGGGCAGAGGAGCTCCATCGTTTGATTTGGATGAGCTAGCCTCTAGGTTTGATTTGGGTGAGGTGCCATAGGGGTGGCTCTCGGTTTTGAGCTTTTCTGGCCACTAGGCTGGCCAGCCGGCCATGGGGAGGTGGCTAGGAGCTCAGGGAACCCAGAGGAATCCATCATAACAATTTGATGCAAATGTTCTTTGATTTGGTAAAGATATCTTAAGCACATGCATTTTTGGAAATAATATCCCTTGATTTAGGGGACCTTTCGTCCATGGCTTGATTTAGGTGGTTTCATGGTGTTTGGANTGGAATTTTAGAAATTTTGGATCCAAGAGGGGTATTTTGGTAATTTGGGGGGTGTTTTAGGGGTAAAAGGCCAAGATGGGTATTTTGGTAGAGTTGATGTACCAATCATCACCAACAAGTCATGGACCAATGGAAACCCCATTTTGGGTCCTCTACATAGTGGTCTTAGCCAAACCATAGCCCTAGGGTTAGTAGGTTTAGGGGACCATCTACATGAGTATCCCAAGAGATCAAGGGATCTAGGCTAGAAATTTGAGTTCAAGGTTGTGAGTGAATGTGGTTGCATATGAGTGTAGATGAGTGTAGTGAGTGCCTTAGCTCCAGACCAACACCCAGAGTTAACCCTAAGGTCCAACAGTCCTAAGGGTGACTCATCTTTAGTTTCCCTTATTGTGACCCCACCTACTAAGTGCTAGAGGTCAGGACCAACATGTGGAACTTCAAGTTGAGTAAAGATGATGGTAGAATTTCTAATGGTGAGAGTTCCATGTCTAGTTTTCTAAGAATAGTCAATAGGAAAATCCTATGGCTAGACCTTAGGCTACTAAAGAGGAAAAAACTAAACCTCAACCAAAAGTGAGGTTAACAGTAGTATATGTAATGTAAGGTGTGATGTGTAGTGTGTATTTTGTAATATCTATTGTGTATCATGGCATTTCTTGTATAGTATTTAAAATTATCAATTAAGGGTGTGTAGTTTATCTATGTGTGGTGTATGAAATATATTATATGATACGTGGAGTGTATATGTGTGTGATATCAAATGTATATATATACTAATCAATGTGTAGTTTTTATGGCGTGGTGTTTGTTATTTTGCAAATGTTGCATCTAATGTTTTGTGAATATAGTATCTGCTCTTTTGTGCGAGTGTAGTATCTGTGATGATTTTTTAGTATCTATTCCTTTCTAACTACCAATTTCAAGCCCTTTGAGGAATGGTTAGAGCTGCCGATGACCTAAGGACGAGAAAGAGCATCTCACTAATTGAATACTGATTTTATGTTTTCAGCTATAAGAAGCGTTGATTAGTGGTTCTTTACATCATTGCCTGCTACCCCGCACCTCGAACTTATAGGCCACTTTAATATTCTATATGCTTATCTAATAGTTTTTTTTTAATGTTTGTGTTATTAGATTGAAAGGGACGAATTTCTAAAAGGTTCATAACATTAATCCTTATCTCCAAATTTAATCTCAAGCCATGATATTATGTATATAACTATTTATGCCACACCTCAACACCTTTAACTTCTTTAAGTGTCAAAAACATGTCCCCCAATGTTAAAAAAAAATCCCAAGAAGACCAAGTTCACAGAAAAGTATTTCTAATTTCTGCCATATTCAAATTAAAATGTAGCTTTTCAACCTTATTAATGTAGTATACTGCTTAACCATTAACCATAAAAAAATCTCTTTCCTTTAATAAATGAAAGTATACCTTTTAACTGATTAAAATAGTCTCGAGACATATATTTTTCTTTTTTTCTTTCATCACAACTTCACAATTCTAGATCCACTAGAAAATGCCTTCAGGGTAATTTCAAGTGATGCAATTTAGAAATTNTCCCAAGAAGACCAAGTTCACAGAAAAGTATTTCTAATTTCTGCCACATCCAAATTAAAATGCAGCTTTTCAACCTTTTTAATGTAGTATATAGCTTAACCATTAACCATAAAAAAATCTCTTTCCTTTTATAAATGAAAGTATACCTTTTAACTGATTAAAATAGTCTCGAGACATATATTTTTCTTTTTTTCTTTCATCANATCCCAAGAAGACCAAGTTCACAGAAAAGTATTTCTAATTTCTGCCATATTCAAATTAAAATGTAGCTTTTCAACCTTATTAATGTAGTATACTGCTTAACCATTAACCATAAAAAAATCTCTTTCCTTTAATAAATGAAAGTATACCTTTTAACTGATTAAAATAGTCTCGAGACATATATTTTTCTTTTTTTCTTTCATCACAACTTCACAATTCTAGATCCACTAGAAAATGCCTTCAGGGTAATTTCAAGTGATGCAAATTAGAAATTCACATTGCCGGCCAAGAAATCATTAGAGCAAGATCCTTCTAGCCACGTTTTTATAGTTTATGGACCACGAATGATAAGGACTACTAAGTTGTATGGGCATTTGAGTAAAACTTACAGAAAGATTCAAATATCAATAATGTTTCAAATTTTGATAGTCTCAGATATCCCTTTTTTTTTATTTAGNATTAGAAATTCACATTGCCGGCCAAGAAATCATTAAAACAAGATCCTTCTAGCCACGTTTTTATAGTTTATGGACTACTAAGTTGTATGGGCATTTGAGTAAGATTTACAGAAAGATTCAAATATCAATAATGTTTCAAATTTTGATAGTCTCAGATATCCCTTTTTTTTTTTTTGATATAGAGAATGCATAAACAACAAATTAATGCTTCTTGATGCCTTTAAAATTTCAGTAACTATTTCAACTAAAAGAGTTACAAATTAAGCAATCTTAACTAAATGAAAATAACCAATGAATAGCAGGACAATNTTAGAGAATGCATAAACAACAAATTAATGCTTCTTGATGCCTTTAAAATTTCAGTAAGTATTTCAACTAAAAGAGTTACAAATTAAGCAATCTTAACTAAATGAAAATAACCAATGAATAGCAGGACAATCTTGACAATGATAGAACCAGTGAAGTGGTATGGATGT
>JXCR01143432.1:41429-61300 GCA_002079205.1 Phalaenopsis hybrid cultivar
TCCTTAATCTTTTCCTAATGTGAGCAAGGTGGTGTTTGAGTCGATAGTTCGGAGGAAATATTGTAGCCTCTAAAGCCTATAACGAGTGTTAATGTGAAATCTTATTCACAACATTCGATATTTGGTTGGGAGGAGAATTTTCTAGAAGGTCTAGTGCCACTGCTTCTCATGCTTCTAGTTCACGTGCATTTACATCACAAGGTCAGGCTTTTAGTTCTGATTCGTAGGCTCATTTAATGCAAATGATGTTAGATAACATCAATTATATTGCAGATAAGGTATTAAATTTGGAAAAATTTGTAGAACATACAGATGGTTATATAAGGAGAAACAGTGACTATGAAGAAAAATTTCACTCATCTTTGGAAAACCATATCATGGGTGACCAAAGTATAGTTTTTCCTTCATATCCACAGTATCCTTCATATGAACCTACTGCTTTTTAGAATAATGATGAGGAGGAGGATTAAATTAAGTAGTTTAGATTTTAATTGTGAACTTTATGTGGTACAATTGTATTAAACTGTTAATTTGTATTATGTTGTACTTATCTAGACTGCTACTATTGTTTGTGTTTTGTTCTGTCAGACACTGTTGTGATGTATTTATGTTATTATGAGTAGTTATATTTTGCTTTTTTTGTGGTAGTGATTATGTTAACTGTGTTGTTTAGTGTATTTTGTTAGTTTGTGTTGAACTTAATCCTAAATATTAGGAAGTTTTATAATATTACTAACTTTCACTTAAGAACTTCATGTTTAAAATTTTCAATTTACTACCAGGTGTTTTCTTTATGTTATAGTTGAGAATTTATGTTAGTGTGTTGTTTGTTTTTTTGTTATCCTCCACTGCATAGATTTCTAATGAATCTCAATATATTAAGCTAAATTAAAATTTGATCAATTAATTTTTACTCATGTTTTTTATTTTTATACTTTTTATATTTAGGATGTTAAAATTCCTATAAGAATGCTATTTTTTATTTTCATTCTTGTATATACATAAATATGATGTTAAAATGATTTATCTTATTAAAAATAATTATATAGCCAATTTTTTGGTGGCTCGTTTAAGGATTTTGACAAAGATGATGAAATAAGAGAACCTATCCATAGTTAGATTTTCCAAGCTCTTAATTTTCTAAAAGTGCAATGACATATGTTCCGTGTTCAATATCATTTTTTAAGTAGTGTGACACCCACACTTAATTATTTCGTCAATTTGTAATCGATAGTAGCTTAATCACGTAATGTTGGCATCAAACTCCTAAGAAAATGATGCCAAGAACCTTCTCTTACGATACTAGTACCATCACTATCTACAACTTCAGCTCCATCAAATTTAGCGGAGGGTCACGTAGTTGATGCCAATGAGGCATTGTCCATTAGTAGCAAACCTAAGTTTTGTCTTCTTTTAAGTATGATTTTGTATTTACAGTTCTAGTAGTTTGTAAATTGTACTTAATATTGTGATAGTACTTTGTTTAAAGTTATATGCACAAATTAATTTCTTTGCGTTGTTGCCAATTTTGTGGCTCAGCAAGGATGTAGTTGAATAATTACTCAGTAGCTGAGATTCTTCAAATTATAGGTGGAAGAGAAAGCAAGCCAAATAAAATATATGTTCTTCAAGCATAATACATGTGGTTACTCACACATACGGATTATAAGAGTGTTAAGAGTTAATTCATGCATTGAGTCTTATTACAAATAAATAACGTGGTAGCCATTTTATTTCATTGACACACCTTTGGGTTGGGAAGAGAGCTCAGCGCTTCCATGTTGCACGTGCACACCCATAAGCGACAGACCAATCTAGATGGAAAATAAATCTAAACCCAAATAGCGCACACCCATAAGACCCGGATAATTTACAAGATTAATTAGTGCGCAATTTAAATAATTACTAAAACTTATTTTACTTCTAACTTTTCTTAGCCATTCTTTTATAAGAGTCCTTACAAAAGCTGAAGGGGAGCGAAATCCCTACAGTCAAAAGGTCTTAGAATCCTAGGTCATGATCCATCTAAGTATGAGGTGTGGAGGGAGACAGTTGGCGGTAAGAAGAAAGGGATTAGTCTGTGGATTGGGCTTGAGTGCAGGCCTCCTACACTCACTTCACCTCCAGAAGACTTGAGGAAATCACTTCTACCACCCAAGAGGAGAACTTCATAGGTTGATTTCTACATTCACCATTGATATTATGACCAGAATTGTTGCCCAGTTCATCCAAACGAGGTCGCAAATGTAGACTGAAATTAGATTTTTATGCATTACGATATCGATCAGAGCAGATAGAAAAATGGCATACTGTGAATGATTTCGAGCAAAAGAATGAGGAGAGGACTGAGAAGGATTAGGAATATTTTTTATTTTTTACATATTTATTTGAAACAACTCAAGCGAGCACTCTACTTTTTGAACAATCTTCTTTTCCATTGGTTTAATTCATTTCTTTTTTATCTGTAGTTCAACAATTGCTTTGATTTGTAAATTTTATTGTATCAGTAGAAATGAATGGGTTATGATTACTAGTGTGAAAATTATAATGATAAACAAGGATCTTTAATTTTGTAATGATCACACTTCAAAAGCTTTTAGAAAAAGAAGTTTGTTATATGTACACAAAACAGAGTCCTCTTTAAATTTTTACATATCTTCAGCATTCAATATCTTTTTTGAACAAGTGCGACTACATTTAATTTTTTTGTCAATTTGTAATTGACAATAAAATTGCTTTCGATTTGTAAATTTTATTGTATCAGTAGAAATGAATGGGTTATGATTACTAGTGTGAAAATTATAATGATAAACAAAGATCTTTAATTTTGTAATGATCACACTTCAAAAGCTTTTAGAAAAAGAAATTTGTTATATGTACACAAAACGGAGTCCTCTTTAAATTTTTACATATCTTCAGCATTCAATACCTTTTTTTTGAACGAGTGCGACTACATTTAATTTTTTTGTCAATTTGTAATTGATACTAGCAAAATATCACAAAATGTTGGCATCAAACACCTAAGAAAAGGATATCATGCGCCTTCTCCTACCATACTAGTATCATCATTAGCTATGACAGCAGCTCCATCTAATGTAGCAGAGGATCATATTGTTGATTCCAATTAAGGTTCTGTTTAGACTGGTTTTTTATTTGCACTAATTAATTTTTTCGCCTTGTTTCCAGTTCTGCAAGTCGGTGAGGATGTAGTTTGCTCACTGCTCAGCTGAGATCCTTTAAATTATAGGTGGAGAGCAAGCCAAACAAATCAAATGCTCTGTGAAAGCATGAGGACCTCCAATTATACATGTGATTACTCCCTACATAGGGGATATAAAAGGAGACTGCTAAGAGAGTTCATGCATTAAATCTTATTACAAATTAAAAATGATAGTGAACAGTTAATGGCATAAAAGCACAAATGCATTGCAAAAATATTGAATACAAAATGTACCATAACAAATAGTGGCTACTTATTCTGGGTGTTAAAAGTTTGAATTGTCGAAATTAAACCAGTAAAGTATCCTTAGATGGATTTTAAAAGCATGATTAAATTAATTTTATCGTTTTCTAGTGTAACAATTTCCAAATATGTACCGCTAAATGAAGATTTTTTCCCAGAATAAATTGATTCAAAAATAGTTTTACGACCCGAGAAAATTTTAAAAAAAGTAAAATAGTATATAAACTCACTGTTTTAATGAAATCTTGCAAAACTGCTGCTTGATTAATATATATATCTTGATTTCAAAGACATGGTGTAGTGAATGTTTTATATTATGGAGAAAATGTATATCTTAAAAACTCAAAACAGCGATCTAATGACTGCCCACAGATCCATTTCAGAAAACAATAATCCGATAAGAAAAGCAAACTTCACCTATTTATTTAATGATAATTCAAACTGAAACACATCCACTTAATATCTTACGCATGAAATTACATAACCATCAAAGCTTGAGCATATTATTACAATAAAAGCAGTCCAAAGCAAACATAACTAGATCAAGATTAATTTCAAATGGCACTCCAAACGATAAAGAGGCCCAGCAGCTTTTATTTCTGCTCTCCAAGGCCTAAAGTGTTCTTGACAGCTTCTGTTGTTCCCTGCGCCGCACTCTTCACTTTATCTCCAGCCTGTTTGCGATAGATTAAGGACATGGAACAAATATAGTAGAATCTAAATAAACTCTTTAAGTCTAAGTAAATAGATATATACCTGTTGCAGATAGCTACCAGCATTATCCTTTCCCTCTACTGCATGATCCTTTGCTGCCTGAGCAGTCTCTACAGTCTTGTCCTTAGCTCCTGTAGCGGCATCAGAAGCCTTTCCTGCCAAGTTACCTGCTTTCTCCTGCAGCAAAGAATCATGCTTTGATTTGACACTAAAAGAAATTTAGGATTTATCCTAAAACGTGATCCGTGACCCGTGAATCGTGACCCGTGAACCCGTGACCAATGTAATCATATTTTCAGATAAGCAACCAAAACATTCAATACAAACGGTACTATGACATTCTCACAAAAGCCCCGCACTTATAAATTGACCCAAACGGCCCGTAATTCCTGAATCTGAGTATGAAGAGAAGGAGATACCTGAGTTTGTCCTTTGGCCTCTCCAGCATGATAGGCAGCTTTATCCTCAGTCGACATTGTCACTAATTTCTTTAGATTCTTGTTCTTTACACTAAGAAGAAAAGGTTTGGTTGCAATGATGAAGCAGGGAGCCGATTTTATAGGCTGTGAAGTGTAATGTATGAGTGACACGTATGTAACGCTGCATGGATACGTTGACACGTGCGTGGACACCTGTCAAGTGGATAGAAGAAATAGTCAGAAAATCAACAGATATACTATTTAATTTCTTTATGAAAACATTTCTATCTTATCCCCTGAGGCTAAGTTGTATTATCAACTGGGAGGTGGCAAGTAAAGGCCGAGGCATGTGAACGAGCTCCATCCGCGTCTTTAGAGCAATTAATTCGCTCAACGACAATATGAAAAAGAAATAATAATAAATGCGTTCTGATTTAATCGTGAGAAAGATTTGATGGGGTAGATGGATAGGTCGGCTAGCTGGAGGTGAGTCTGCTAAATTTATCACATTTCGGTGCTGCTTTGGCAAATTGATTTAGTCATAGTTAGATTTAGTAAATTCAGATTTGTTAAATTTATCCTTTTGCTGCATTTATTAAATTTGGATTTAGCTTGAGTTTTTCATATTTGGCTGGATTTACCAACTCCCAACGGATAAATGGTTTAGCAAACACCCCCTTCATTTATGATCATCAAGTATTTATTCTAATGGCCCAAAAGGTTTTGAAAAAAGTAAAGTGTTTTGATCTTATTTGATGGATGAATTCAATAAGGTTCACATATTATTTTTAACAATAACATACAATTTAGATGAAAGTGCACATATTGGAGTTATAGTTAGATTTAACTTAAATCTGTCACATTAAAATATTATTTTTAAAATTTTGATTTACTAAATCTTTTTATTAATTTCTTCATAATTTTATCTTGATTTTGAATCTAGTAAAACTTATTGATAATAGTATTTTATAAATTTAAATTTATAGGATTTAATTAAATTGCTAAAATTATTCATACAACCCCAGTGTTGCCTAGACTAAGTTCTTTTATAGTTTACGGAAGGTGATCGATTCCATAAATTAATTTTCGGAAGATTTGCAGCAGTATGTCACAGGCAAAAAGTCCCACATCGTCTAGGTGTAGGGCCGAAAAGCAATATTTGATTCCTGAGCTGCACACCACCCCTAAGAGCTCTTTTGGGAGGTGACAAGTAGTATAAGAGCAGATTATTGTTTGTCAGGTGTGTGAACTCTCTATGGTCCAANGTTTCGGAAGATTTGCAACAGTATGTCACAGACAAAAAGTCCCACATCGGCTAGGTGTAGGGCCGAAAAGCAATATTTAATTCCTGAGCTGCCCACCACCCCTAAGAGTTCTTTTGGGAGGTGACAAGTAGTATAAGAGCAGATTATTGTTTGTCAGGTGTGTGAACTCTCTATGGTCCAGTGGGACCCTCGGTGGAGCCGATCCGTGACGAGGGCGTCAGGTGATTGGGTGGAGGAGAATGTCACAGACAAAAAGTCCCACATCGGCTAGGTGTATGGCCGAAAAGCAATATTTAAGTCTTGAGCTGCCCACCACCCCTAAATGCTCTTTTGGGAGGTGACAGGTAGCACACGTAGACAAAGGAGAAGTAAGGATTGCGTGACACCTTGAATTTTTTTTGTGAAAAACACTATAAAGATAAAAAATCATGGGGTGTAGCTCTATTGAAATAAATCAATATGTAAGTATATAAATTTACTTACCTCTTGAATTAGAGTATATGAAATNACACACGTAGACAAAGAAGAAGTAAGGATTGCGTGACACCTTGAATTTTTTTTTGTGAAAAACACTATAAAGATAAATAATCATGGGGCGTAGCTCTATTGAAATAAATCAATATGTAAGTATATAAATTTACTTACCTCTTGAATTAGAGTATATGAAATTACAATGTTTCTGTATAATGATTGTTCGGTAATAATAGTTGTAATAACCTGTAAAGGTTGTAGTTGATTACTATGAAGGCAGTAGCCTGCCGTGAATGTTATTAACGGTGGTTGTAGTGTCAGCAGCTTGTTGTAGAGGATGTAGTCGAAAGTCGTGGATTTAATTAGTCATGTAGGTCGTAGATGGTTGCTTCAGAAGCATCAGTTGACCATGAATGTTGTAGTAGAGAGCTGCGGGTGTTGTGAGTCACGTAGATCTTACTTGATCACATAGGTTGTAGTTATGAACAGTGATAATGTTCGTAGGCCATAATTGTTAGAGTNGAGCATCAGTTGACCATGAATGTTGTAGTAGAGAGCTGCGGGTGTTGTGAGTCATGTAGATCTTACTTGATCACATAGGTTGTAGTTATGAACAGTGATAATGTTCGTAGGCCATAATTGTTAGAGTTGAGAGTTACAAGAGATGTGGTACATGTAGGCCGTAATTGGTCGAGTAGATTGTAGTGTGGCACTACAAAAAAAAATATTTTTAGTAGCCTTATTTATTGATCCGTCCCAAGTATGTGTGTTACAATGATGTAAGTTTCCGTATTCTCCTCAGAAACTTGATCCACTCCTTAGTAAATTGATTGAGTCCTTAAAATTAGATATTCTTACACATTGGGGTTTCTCACGCAAGCATATATATCGTTCCAGTAATATAGGGCTCAAATGAGTTTGAAATATTGATCCCACAAGGAAGTGAGGTAGTTAATTCTATAGGTGAAGTTCTAGTCTACTACTTTTAGGTCCTAATTTGGAATGCCGATTACTACTATTTTTCTAACTACTCCTAAATATCAGCACTAAGTATAAATATAAATATAACTAGAATAATGGGTTTGGTGGAAATTAATATATGAAGGCTACCTTTCTCTTGTGATTGCATAAATAGAAATGTAGGATAGGATACTAAGAATCTAATGTGGCTAGTGACAATAGTAGCAAGAATCCAAGTTACCCTCTTCCGAGTGTGTAACAAAGTTTATTTTAACTCAGCAAGTGTTTCTTCCTGTCAGCCTAGAAACTCCTATGTTAAATTCCCTCAAAATTTTCTCCCTAACTATTTGCATTGTCTTATGGCCTACTTTTCCTTCACCCGTAAGTTCAATGTGGTTCTTACTAGTTAATAAAGTTATAGCCCTCCCAGATCATTATGGGTTCACAGTAGATTTTAACACATCGATAGATCAGATTGATAAGTAAATTAAGCATGAAGTAAAAACCATCACATTGAGATTACAATATTAGTTTTATAGTACTCAATACCCTACAAATTCTACCTATTTATCACAAAAGAAAAGTGCAAGAATTCTACTCACAAAACATGTTTAACAAAATAAAAAAATTCATTAAATTAAAAAAATCCATTAAATATATGTTTACAATAAATACAAGAAAATAAAGAGCTCAATTCTTAGCTTTTTTCTTCTGAAAAATAAATGAAAATCCCTTCAACAAAGCCTCATACTACTCCTTGTAGATATGATTCCCTTACAAGATTCCTCAATTTCTCTCTCCAATATATCCCAAAAAGATAAAAATCNCAACAATAAAAAAATAGGCAGAACAACCCTTAAGGCTGCGACTGTTCTGCCTCTACTATTTCTGATGTTGTTGGATTGTTTGCCCAAACAAAAGGGTTTTTTTTTTTCAAAATCTATATTTAGTTTTGTTTATGTGGTTTTGGCATTCAAAATTTTAAGTCTGAGTTATTACTTACATAACCCATAGTTGGTTAGTTGGTTGTTGTCTAAAGCTTTACATTGCATATGCAAGCATCTGCTGGTTTGTGATAAGCTTTGTCAATCATCTCAAATTTTGCAGGTTAAACCTTATTGTTTCTTATATTGTTTTTCCCCAAATTAATGTCAGGTGATACAAATGGAGCTTTTCTTCATTTGGGAACCATCAATANCGCCACCCTTGGAGCCATAGCGCCAGTAGACGCGCTGAATGGGTGTTATAGCGCCAGTAACCAACTTTCTATAATATCCATTAAATTTGACCGAATTTTGAAGGGGTGCTTGAATTNTGCCACCCTTGGAGTCATAGCGCCAGTAGACGCGCTGAATGGGAGTTATAGCGCCAGTAACCAACTTTCTATAATATCCATTAAATTTGACCGAATTTTGAAGGGGTGCTTGAATTGACCCCTGATGATTTTTAGTTATTTATTAATAGGGCTAAATTTTTGGATGAAAAGAGAGTCCTTTTAGAGTCTTCATGAAGTCATTTTGTGTAATTTGGGAGGGGTCGGTTGAGTCTAGTGTGTGTGTGAGAGAGAGAGAGTGAGAGTCTTTGTTTTAAGTAATAGTTTGGAGATTAGCTGCAAGGAAACTTCAAGATTTTCTTGGGNTGTATAAGAGAGTGAGAGTCTTTGTTTTAAGTAATAGTTTGGAGATTAGCTGCAAGGAAACTTCAAGATTTTCTTAGGGAGAAGATAAAAAGATAAGTATCTTGTATTTGTGTTTAAGTATTTGTTGTAAGACTTGGATTTTAATATAAATTATGTGTTTNGGGGAGAAGATAGCAAGATAAGTATCTTGTATTTGTGTTTAAGTATTTGTTGTAAGACTTGGATTTCAATATAAATTATGTGTTTTTATTTTATTTCCATGAATTCTTAGTAGTTCTCTTTCTTTTGCCTTGCATATTGGAATTAGTTTTGTGGGATGAGAATGATTTAAAGATCTCTTTTTATTTGTAAAATATTGTGATGATATTTTCACTGGTTCNCCATGAATTCTTAGTTGTTCTCTTTCTTTTTCCTTGCATATTGGAATTAATTTTGTGGGATGAGAATGATTTAAAGATCTCTTTTTATTTGTAAAATATTGTGATGATATTTTCACTGGTTCTTGTTTGACTTTGCAAACTTGCCATTTGTATCATTAAAATCTGTTGAAAAACATAATGACCCGGGAGGGCTATAATTTCACAAACTAGAGAGTACCACATTTCATCTTGGGCAGAGTCGTTGCGATCACTTGAGGGGAGTGACAAATAAATATCAAAATTTTAAATACTTCATAAAATAGGCCTCCAAGAAATCCACAACCGAAAAAAAATAATATTAAGTCACACCAACACAGAGAATTCAGGTACAGAATAGAAAAATTGAACCTTAATAAAACCAAAGCCAGCTATAAATTCTGAACAAACAATAATTCACAATTTTTTTCCTCTCTAACCTTCCATATAAGAAATAACCTTAGAGATCAAAGCCATCATTCAGCGATAAAGCAGCCAACTGATCAGAGGGCACATTACCTAATTGTTATTGATGTTACTGTTGTTCCTGGGCAACATTTCTCAGAACTTCCATGAATTCAACAACTTTGGCTTTCATAGCATCAAATGATTCCAACAAATGCAGCACCTCAGTTTGGTCCATTTCCAACAGCATTCCCGTCACTTTCTCCATATAGTCACGTTCCAGTTTCTCGACGAGCGGGTAAAGGCTGTCACCCAGCATCGTTGTTTGCTGCTTAGGTGCAGTGTTTGTGGGAGCATAAGTCAATGTATCGATGGGAATAGGCTGCGATAAGGTGGTGTCTCTGATGGGCATGTCGTCCATGTCGTAATGGATGAAGAGCATATATATATATATATATATATATATATATATACATATGACAAAAACAATGGTTGTTCATTTTAGTCTCAAAATTTTTAAGTGTCAATTTTGTATGTTAACTTAAGTTTTCATTTGTAGGCATGTGGGACAATGTGGTTGGATAAGTTTGTAAATTTTTTTTTTATCTATTTCATTTTAATGCATTTAGCGCACCCTTCCATTTTATTATGACATGAATTTTTTTTTTGAAAGGTAGATATCCAAATTAAACTCCGGATTTCAATAATTTCAAGTTATTTTATTTCACAAACTTCTTTAAAGAACAAAAAATTGGATTCAATTAATGNATATTTTTAGTAGCCTTATTTATTGATCCGTCCCAAGTATGTGTGTCACAATGATGTAAGTTTCCGTACTCCTCAGAAACTTGATCCACTCCTTAGTAAATTGATTGAGTCCTTAAAATTAGATATTCTTACACATTGGGGTTTCTCACGCAAGCATATATATCGTTCCAGTAATATAGGGCTCAAATGAGTTTGAAATATTGATCCCACAAGGAAGTGAGGTAGTTAATTCTATAGGTGAAGTTCTAGTCTACTACTTTTAGGTCCTAATTTGGAATGTCGATTACTACTATTTTTCTAACTACTCCTAAATATCAGCACTAAGTATAAATATAAATCTAACTAGAATAATGGGTTTGGTGGAAATTAATATGTGAAGGCTACCTTTCTCTTGTGATTGCATAAATAGAAATGTAGGATAGGATACTAAGAATCTAATGTGGCTANTCACCAAGAAATCCACAAGCGAAAAAAAATAATATTAAGTCACACCAACACAGGGAATTCAGGTACATAATAGAAAAATTGACCCTTAATTAAACCAAAGCCAGCTATAAATTCTGAACAAACAATAATTCACAATTTTTTTCCTCTCTAGCCTTCCATATAAGAAATAACCTTAGAGACCAAAGCCATCATTCAGCGATAAAGCATCCAACTGATCAGAGGGCACATTACCTAATTGTTATTGATGTTGCTGTTGTTGCTGGGCAACATTTCTCAGAACTTCCATGGATTCAACGACTTTGGCTTTCATAGCATCAAATGATTCCAACAAATGCAACACCTTAGTTTGGTCCATTTCCAACAGCATTCCTGTCACTTTCTCCATATAGTCACGTTCCAGTTTCTTGACGAGCGGGTAAAGACTGTCACCCAACATCGTTGTTTGCTGCTTAGGTACAGCGTTTGTGGGAGCATAAGTCAATATATCGACGGGAATATGCTACGATAAGGTGGTGTCTCTGATGGGCATGCCGCCCATGTCGTAATGGATGAAGAGCATATATATATATATATATAACTAGAATAATNAGTTTGAATGTTTCTGAAGTCCGTTTAGGCAGGGAAGATACCGGCTCTCACTCCAGAGTTCCCTCGATTCCCTCTACCTGGAGGCTAACATCTCGTATCAGAACCTAAAATAGTAAATAGTGTCAGGGGCTTTAGCTTGTCACTCTAAAGTCCTCTAGCTCTACACCCTTCAAAGATTATTTCCCTATTTATTTGCAATAAATCATATGAATTAAATTCTCATTCATACAACCTCATGTGATTCTTTCCAATTGTTAACTGAGACAGTATTAGCCTGGCTCTTATATGTTCTCACAACAAATTTTAACATCTAGATGGGCTAGATCAAGAGGTAAATGAAGTACATGGAATTAAATCATCACAACTTCTTCCAAAAATAAAGATTAATACTCTTCACAACTTCCATCCAACACTTTAATCACTAATCATTTTAAGGAGAAAGATAAAGAAAACAACTCAGAATCCATGGAGAAAACAAAATCACACTTTAGTTTAAAAGTAGAAATCATTGTCAAACCAATAAGTCTCAATTAAAACAAAAAGTCTCAAAACAAAAAGATAAAAACTTATCTCAAGTTCTCCACCAAACTCTTAAAGTTCCTTTAATCTTTAGTTTAAAAGAAGAAATCATTGTCAAACCAACAATAAGTCTTAATTAAAACCAAAAGTAATTTTAGTTTAAAAGTAGAAATCATTGTCAAACCAACAACAAGTCTCAATTAAAACTAAAAGTAGTTTAAAAACAAAGATAAATACTTATCTAAAATCCTCCACCAAACTCTTAAAGTTTTTTTTGAATCTCTTCTCTCTTACAACACTTTTAACTCTCACAATAAAACTAAAAACAAAAAGGATAAAGTAAATTTGTGGTGCCTGAATCTCTCCACAAGATTCTCAATGATCTTCTTCTCAGGACTCCCCCTTTTCAAGCACTTTCCAGGACTTCAAGCACACTTCTAAATGTCTCATCTTCCTTCTTTTATAAATTTCCAATAGGTTCATTGGAAACTCTTCAAAATGTGTCCAAATTTGATGATTCTCCAATGGATGCCTCCTTTCACAATTCTTTTAATCATATTTTTGTTCTAATAGTCATAACCACCCTCTTTAGCCAATAGGTGACTCAAATGTCTCTTCAAAATTCAGAAAAATGAAGTAAACCACCAAATAACTGCCTCTGACGCTTAGGCGCGGCCTTCTCTGTTTCACCGGTGCTTAAGCACTGGGTCTGACGCTTAGGCGCCAAAACTCTTTTGCACCATTTTCACATTTTAGCTCTAAATTTGATCCTTTTTCACTCCTTTTAGCATTCTTCACCTTTTTACTTGTACCTGAAAGAAAAAAATACACAAATACCTTCCATTAAAGCGCAATATCTCAAAAATAGGTATAAAAATGTGNGTTCTGAAGTCCGATTAGGCAGGGAAGATACCGGCTCTCACTCCAGAGTTCCCTCGATTCCCTCTACCTGGGGGCTAACATCTCATATCAGAACCTAAAATAATAAATAGTGTCGGGGGCTTTAGCTTGTCACTCTAAAGTCCTCTAGCTCTACACCCTTCAAAGATTATTTCCCTATTTATTTGCAATAAATCATATGAATTACATTCTCATTCATACAACCTCATATGATTCTTTCCAATTGTTAACTAAGACAGTATTAGCCCGGCTCTTATATGTTCTCACAACAACTTTTAACATCTAGATGGGCTAGATCAAGAGGTAAATGAAGTACATGGAATTAAATCATCACAACTTCTTCCAACATTAAAGATTAATACTCTTCACAACTTCCATCCAACACTTTAATCACTTATCATTTTAAGGAGAAAGATAAAGAAAACAACTCAGAATCCATGGAGAAAACAAAATCACACTTTAGTTTAAAAGTAGAAATCATTGTCAAACCAATAAGTCTCAATTAAAACAAAAAGTCTCAAAACAAAAAGATAAAAACTTATCTCAAGTTCTCCACCAAACTCTTAAAGTTCCTTTAATCTTTAGTTTAAAAGAAGAAATCATTGTCAAACCAACAATAAGTCTTAATTAAAACCAAAAGTAATTTTAGTTTAAAAGTAGAAATCATTGTCAAACCAACAACAAGTCTCAATTAAAACTAAAAGTAGTTTAAAAACAAAGATAAATACTTATCTAAAATCCTCCACCAAACTCTTAAAGTTTTTTTGAATCTCTTCTCTCTTACAACACTTTTAACTCTCACAATAAAACTAAAAACAAAAAGGATAAAGTNGAGAACTAAATAGACATGGAATTGGCTCTTTCGGCATTAACTGGTCCACTTTAGTTGGCTTCCTTGACAGCCCATTAGCCACACCCTCAATTGCTATATTTTCTTTAGCCTATGGCCAGAGTTATGCAACCTTAAGAACTTCCATCATGCATGTTCCTCTACATAATGGGAAGTATGAAAAAAATGATTACATTAATTATTTTTTAAAACTTAATTGAATTATCTATAATTATTTATCAGGGTGATACAAATGGAGCTTTTCTTCATTTCAGAACGATCAATATTAGGATTGTAAATGGCAGGCAGGTATTCTCTTCTACTTTCTTTTTGGCATTCTTTATTTCTTTTTTATTTGTTTTTAATTCATGTGAGGGGGGATTCATTTTTAGAAAAGTTAGTAATATGATCCCAACTGTTTATATGCAACTGTATAACAATGTCTTCAATTATATTTTTCACTTATATTTCCTTATTTTGCAACAACACCAAAACCTTGATCCTGAAGAAAATAAGAATTTAACTCTTTAATTTATATATATATATTAGGATACTACGCAAGTATACGTATAATTATCAAGTAATATAGAACTTTTTTATTAAGTCCCGAATATCGATCCCACGGGGAAATTAGCAATATGCACTATCAATCAATAAACTTTTATTTCAAAAAGACAATTACTTAAATTATAGATAATTTGACAGTAATTAAAATTCAAATCTTTCTGTTATTTTTGATATTTTGATAAAATAATAACAACTTCTAAATATAATTTGAGTTTATGTAAAAGAAAAACACAGAATATGAAAATATATTTCTCCTTATCATGAATCAATAATAAGTTTAAGAAATTCTATTGTGGAAGTATGCAAATTGTGTTGTGCCAAATACGAGCAATAATATTTTTTACCCTTACTAGAGATGCTATAAAGAACATTGACTGATTTAAAGTTTGAATAGTTTTGAAGACAGGCTAGGCAGAGAAGATACCGGCTCTCACTCAAGAGTTCCCTCGATTCCCTCCACCTGGGGGCTAACATCTTGTATCAGAACCTAAAACAATAATAATGTTGGGGGATTTATCTTGTCACTCTAAAGTTCTCTAACTCTACACCCTTCAAAGATTATTTCTCTATTTATTGGCACTAAATCATATGAATTACATTCTCATTCATACAACCTCATGTGATTCTTTTCAATTGTTAACTGAGACAATATTAACCCGGTTCTTACATGTTCTCACAAAAAATTTTAACATCTAGATGGGCTAGATCAAGAAGTAAATGAAGTACATGGAATTAAATCATCACAACTTCTTCCAACATTAAAGATTAATACTCTCCACAACTTCCATCCAACATTTTAATTACTTATCATTTTTAAGAGAAAGATAAAGAAAACAACTCAGAATCCATGGAGAAAACAAAACCACACTTTAGTTTAAAAGTAGAAATCATTGTCAAATCAACAATAAGTCTCAATTAAAACCAAAAGTAGTCTAAAATAAAAGATAAAACTTATCTCAAATAACGAAGTCACAATTAAAACCAAAAGTAGTTTAAAAAAAAAGATAAAAACTTATCTCAAATCCTCCACCAAACAGAATCTATGGAGAAAACAAAACCACACTTTAGTTTAAAAGAAGAAATCATTGTCAAACCAACACTTGGAGAAAACAAAACCACACTTTAGTTTAAAAGTAGAAATCATTGTCAAACCAACAAGAAGTAAAAACAAAACCACACTTTAGTTTAAAAGTAGAAATCATTGTCAAACCAACAAGAAGTCTCAAAACCAAAAAAGTCTCAAAACAAAAAGATAAAAACTTATCTCAAGTTCTCCACCAAACTCTTAAAGTTCCTTTAAATAGTTTAAAAACAAAGATAAATACTTATCTAAAATCCTCCACCAAACTCTTGAATTTCTTTTGAATCTCTTCTCTCTTACAACACTCTTAACTCTCACAATAAAACTAAAAACAAAAAGGATAAAGTAAATTTGTGATGCCTGAATCTCTCCACAAGATTCTCAATGATCTTCTTCTCAGGACTCCCCCTTTTCAAGCACTTTCCAGGACTTCAAGCACACTTCTAAATGTCTCATCTTCCTTCTTTTATAAATTTCCAAGAGGTTCCTTGGAAACTCTTAAAAATATGTCTAAATTTGATGTATTCTCCAAGGGATGCCTCCTTTCACAAGTCTTTTAATCATCTTTTCATTTCTAGTAGTCATAAACACCCTCTTTAACCAATAGGTGCCTCAAATGCCTCTTCAAAATTCAGCAAAATGAAGTAAACTGCCAAATAACTGCCTCTCGCGCTTAGGCGCCAAAACTCTTTTGCACCATTTTTCACATTTTTCTCCAAATTTGATTCTTTTTCACTCCTTTTAGCATTCTTCACCTTTTTATTTGTACCTGAAAGAAAAACACACAAATACCTTCCATTAAAGCGCAATATCTCAAAAATAGGTATAAAAATGTGTCTCATAATATAATTTAGGTGTATCAGTTTGCCACCGACCTGTTGACCTCACTTTTGGTTGAGGTCTAGAAATTTCTTTAGTAGCCTAGGTCTACACTATATATTTAGGAGTATCAAAATCCCCCAAACTTAAAATGTTACTTGTCTTCAAGTGACACTTCAATCTTTAAAAACTAACTCAAGTGACACTAATCTTTAAAAACCACAAATAAGTAATACTAGGATTTTTGATGTATTATTAAAAAATTTGAGTGTGATGCTTACAAATTTTTGATTTAATATTAAAGATTTGAGAGTGATGCATGTAAATATGAAAGAACATTGTCTTTTAACCTTGTTTGTAGGCACAAGAGCAGGTGATATTTATTCAGTTCATATTGACACCATCATCAAGGCTTTTTACAATAAAAAGATCAATCTCATGGCAACTTTCCTTTTAGCACAAACATAACATGTGAGAAACTAGATTTAAAGTGCATAACTAGCAAGTTTTTTTTGTAGATTTCCTTCCTAATTTAGGATTATGAACTATTGCTCTTTAATTCAATAAATAGTTATTGAGTTATGGTTGGGCTGGTATTTTAAGAGAATTCATGGTTGAATCTTCATATATGTGGTGGCCAGGAAACCTTGTTCAAGTCTCCCTCTTTAAGTATTAATTTACAAATTTGTAAGTAATGGATATCTATATTCATAACAAATATTATTTCAGAGAATATCTTGCCACTTGCCCACTAATTTTGGCAGAGCACTGCATCAAAAAGAAAACAGAAAGAGGGGAGAAATAACACAGTTTCATTTCTTCATCCTTCTTTTCGTAAAAACCTTTGCATACTATGCCATCCCTGGCGCATCTTCCCAGCCATCTATTTTATCTGTTTAAAATATAAGAAGTCCGTCACAATGCAACAAATTGTTTGAGGACTAAATAGACATGGAATTGGCTCTTTCGGCATTAACTGGTCCACTGTAGTCGGCTTCCTTGACAGCCCATNTAAGACTAAATAGACATGGAATTGGCTCTTTCGGCATTAACTGGTCCACTGTAGTCGGCTTCCTTGACAGCCCATTAGCCACACCCTCAATTGCTATATTTTCTTTAGCCTATGGCCAGAGTTATGCAACCTTAAGAACTTCCATCATGCATGTTCCTCTACATAATGGGAAGTATGAAAAAATGATTACATTAATTATTTTTTAAAACTTAATTGAATTATCTATAATTATTTATCAGGGATATTTGGAAGATGTGGAAAAATGTTAGAGAATATTTAACGGATAAGATGGAGGATGTTCATATAGGATTGATGAATAAAAATTATGAACCATTACCTCAATGGTGGTTTCAAGTTTTCTTAGTATCTATACTTGGACTTTTCATTTTTACATGCTTAGGTTTTAATAGACAACTACAGCTTCCATGGTGGGGGTTATTTTTTGGCTTGCTGACATGGCTTTTTTCTTCACATTACCTTTTGGCATAATGGCATTATCCAAGCAACTACAAATCAGGTCCGTTGCTCTGTAATTTTATTATATATTAATCTTTATTTAAAAAAAAAAAAACTACAAACCATTAAAGAGCACATAATATTTCCTTGGTAAAAGAAAATAATACTAGCATGTCAATTGGACCTATCATAAATTAAAATGACTAAAAGAAAAATCTTCTCAAATTAGTGCTATAATGATTTAGTTTATGTGAGGTGATGCATTTGGAAGTTTCCTTCATTTTTGGAACCATCACCCTTGGGATTATAAATGGCATGCAGGAATTGTCTTTTACTTTATTTTTGGCATCTTTTATTTTTTTTATACATTTTTATTTCATGTGAGAGGCGATTCATTTTTAGAAAAGTTAGTAATACTGGAATTTTTTATGACTGTAAATATAGAGATATGTAAGAAACTTGGGTGACTCGGTGCAGTTCAACAACTTCAAAAAGATGCTGAGGAACTTCTACCATCTTCTTTCATTGCAGGCTTGTCATCTGGTATGATCATGTCGTCCATCTTCCAGGGTAATGTTTTTTAGCAATTTTAGTTGTTAAGAATATGAAAATTCTACAGCAAAAAATTGGTATTGGTTTCCTATGTTCCTTTTGCCTTGCCAATTGTTCATCTTCTCATTTTTGATGTTTTCAAAGACCGATTCGTGCTTTGTAGAAAAATTATCTAGCAAGTGTGACATTTTTTACCAGCTTAAATTGTTTTTTTAAACATGGTGCTTAAGATATGATTTTTTTTGTGCAAGAAGCAATTTTTCTTTGTCTTTATTGTTGCTTACAAATAATGTTGAAGATTTAACTTCAAAATTTCAACTTTACCATGAATTCTGCCTTGTTTTGAATTTTGCATTATGTTTACAGTGTTAATTTTCATTAGTTTTGTTTTATTAATTTAATTTTTTGATTTAATCATTTTCATCATGGCTAAATTTTAATTGCAGCACTGTAGTTCATAAGCGTTTGGGCTGCTTTTTTCCAGGTTGACCAAACACTCAATTTCCGCATTGACGAAATAAGAACACCACCTCTAAAACACAAGCATGAGCTTTAACTCCAAAACATGCATGATTATGTTTTGCCAATGCAGAGAGTGGGGATGTACATCACGCAATTTGGAAAGAGAAATTTAAACCACAAACCAATCAACTCAAACTTGGAATTCATTATTCCAGAAATCTTAAAAGAAATAGACATGCTCTTTGTGGGAATTAAAAGGGAACCTGCANTATTTGGAAGATGTGGAAAAATGTTAGAGAATATTCAACGGATAAGTTGGAGGACGTTCATATAGGATTGATGAATAAAAATTATGAACCATTACCTCAATGGTGGTTTCAAGTTTTCTTAGTATCTATACTTGGACTTTTCATTTTTACATGCTTAGGTTTTAATAGACAACTACAGCTTCCATGGTGGGGGTTATTTTTTGGCTTGCTGACATGGCTTTTTTCTTCACATTACCTTTTGGCATAATGGCATTATCCAAGCAACTACAAATCAGGTCTGTTGCTCTGTAATTTTATTATATATTGATCTTTATTTAAAAAAAAAAACTACAAACCATTAAAGAGCACATAATATTTCTTTGGTAAAAGAAAATAATACTAGCAGGTCAATTGGACCTATCATAGATTAAAATGACTAAAAGAAAAATCTTCTCAAATTAGTGTTATAATGATTTAGTTTATGTGAGGTGATACATTTGGAAGTTTCCTTCATTTTGGAACCATCACTCTTGGGATTATAAATGGCATGCAGGAATTGTCTTTTACTTTATTTTTGGCATCTTTTATTTTTTTACTTATTTTTAATTCATGTGAGAGGCGATTCATTTTTAGAAAAATTAGTAATACTAGAATTTTTTATGACTGTAAATATAGAGATATGTAAGAAACTTGGGTGACTCGGTGCAGTTCAACAACTTCAAAAAGATGCTGAGGAACTTTACCATCTTCTTTCAATGCAGGCTTGTCATCTGGTATGATTATGTGGTCCATCTTCCAGGGTAATGTTTTTTAGCAATTTTAGTTGTTAAGAATATGAAAATTCTACAGCAAAAAATTGGTATTGGTTTCCTATGTTCCTTTTGCCTTGCCA
>JXCR01143433.1:47634-60073 GCA_002079205.1 Phalaenopsis hybrid cultivar
ATGCCTACAATACTGAGGTATGATTTATATTTATAGTATTTTCTTTCCACCTTTATTTCATATTAAAAAATTTAAGTTTGGGGGAGGGAAGAAAAAGATTACCTAGATGTCCTCTATTTCAATATTTTCAAAAATTATTTATATGATTTTATGTAGTTAATTTAATTCAAGTAACTATATTTTTGTAACTATTTAAATATTATGATAGATTTAAAGAAATATTTTTGTAATGTTATATTTTGTAGATATTTAAATATTATGGTAGATTTAAAGGAATATTTTTGTAATGAAAATTGTAACTATATTTTTGTAGCCATTTAAAATATTATGGTAGATTTAAAGAAATATTTTTGTAATGAAAAATTAATTATGGTAACTTAAGATATTTAGTATGCAAGAATAAGATTATAGTTAACTATTGAAATTAAAGGAAATTATATTTTGAAATATTAAGAATCTGGAAATTCATTTGAGAAGAAAAGATTGGGATTCAAGGATGTGAAAACTATGAAATATTTATAAGCTAAGAAATGTTTTAAGTTTCAAATTTAGGGAAAGAAAAGTGAAGTTCAAAATCATTAAAGACTATCCAGATATAGTTTCACTTGAAAAAGGAAAAAGAAATGATTGACAACAATCCTTGAAAAGAAAAGAAAAATATATATTTTAGGGAAAGAAAAGTGAAGTTCAAAATCATTAAAGGCTATCCAGATATAGTAATCCTCACGTGAAAGAAAGGTGATGTTCAAAATCATTAAAGGCTATCCAGATATAGTAATCCTCACTTGAAATGGAATGCTTTGAGTTTCAAATTTAGGAAAAGAAAGGTGATGTTCAAAATCATTAAAGACTATCCAGATAAAGTAATCCTCACTTGAAAATCAAAAAAGAAAGGATTGAAAACAATCCCTGAAAAGAAAAGAAAAATATATAGGATTGAAAGCAAGGAAAAAGAAAGGATTGAAAACAATCCCAATGAAAAAGAAAAAAAGAAAGAAAAATGAAAGTGAGGAGAAGCTTGAGGATATGCCTAATAAAAAATTGGCTTCATTGGAGCTACCTAAAGGGAAAACTTAAATACATTCCTAAACTTATATTTATGGAATAGATCTTTTTACTAATAGATTTCTCATGAAGTTCTTATCTTTTGGATATTCTAAGTGACTTAATATTGTAATCTATAGTCATTCTTGAAATAAATAAAAAACTAGAACTCTTAAAACTCGATGACTAGATAATCTGATGGTTACAGAGTTAATTCAATTACTTGAATTTTTTCTAAAAATCTCACTATGATATTTATCTAAATCAAACTTATAGTATTTCTGAATTAAAATATTACTGCAGTAGATCATAAGTTTTATATAGTACTAAAATTACTTGAGGACAAGTAGTAGTTAAGTTTGGGGGATTTTGACCAAAGTAAAATATGTTGAGAATTTCATACCTCTTTTATACTGTTTTTAATGATACTACACTTTAAAGAAAGGTATTTTTGATATTTTGTTGCAGAAATGATGAATTAAGATCAATAGAGCAAAAAGATGCAAAAAGGAGCGAATTTGGAGCAAAAATGACCAAAATGTGGAGAATTGCACTAGGTCGCCAACGGCGCCATCGACGTCGCCGCCGACAAGATTTTCCCGAGGCTACAGAACAAAATCTCCAGAAGGCCACCGACGGAGCCATCGAGGCCGCAAATGACGGGATCGACGGTTATGTGTACTTGTACAATGGATAAGGCCGGATTTTCGAGGGGTGCATAAGCAAATCTTGGGAAAAGTCATCCATATCTTTAAAGAGAAAATTTTGGCTAAAAATATAGGAGTCGTGGAGGTTAGATAGGTTCCATTAGTGTGTAGAGAGCTTGCTGAAGCGTGTAACTGTGAGGAATCCTTCGAGAAATTATAAGAGTGGAGGGAAAGTGAGAGATTTCTTCCTCCTTGCTACTTCAAAGAGAAATTCCGTGTGCTGTAAAGAAATGAAGAGATTCAGAGGAACTTCAAGGAGTGTTCTTGGGGAGAAATTTAGAGATAAGTTATTTATTGTGTGTTTTAAAGAAATGAAGAGATTCAGAGGAACTTCAAGGAGTGTTCTTGGGGAGAAATTAGAGATAAGTTATTTACATTGTAGTTTGTATGACTTTGATTTTATATATGAATTCCGAGTTTTGTTGTGTGTTCCCCATGAGATAAGTTTGTATAACTTTGCTTTTATATATAAGTTCTAAGTTTTGTCGTATCTTCTCCATGAGTTTAAGAGGAACTTCGAGGAGTGTTCTTGGGGAGAATTTAGAGATAAGTTATTTACTTGTTGTAGTCAGGAACTTCGAGGAGTGTTCTTGGGGAGAAATTAGAGATAAGTTATTTACTTGTTGTAGTTTTGTGTGTTGTAAAGAAAGGAAGAGATTCAGAGGAACTTTAAGGAGTGTTCTTGGGGAGAAATTAGAGATAAGTTTATTTATTGTTGTAGTTTTTATGACTTTGATTTTATATATGAATTTTGAGTTTTGTTGTGCTTTCTCCATGAGTTCGGAATAGTTTTCTCTGTCTTTCTCCTTGTCTCGAGATTTGTGAAATGGTGATTTGAATCAGTAAAGCCATGAAAATGTTTAAGAAATTGTGATGATCTTTTCACTTCAATCTTAATTTACTTTCAATCTAGCCAATTGATTTATTAAAATATGTTGAGTTTTACAGCTAAAGTGAAGATTACATCCAAGATTCAGGGAGGTCAAAGCACTTGGAAGTTGGGTGCAATAAAATAGGGAAATATTACTATCGGGCGTAGAATTGGAGATTTTAGAGTGACAGACTAAAATCCCTAAAGTGAAGATTACATCCAAGATTTAGGGAGGTCAAAGCCCTTGGAAGTTGGGTGCAAATTGGGAAATAAAATTATCGGACGTAGAATTGGAGATTTAAGAGTGACAGACTAAAATTCTCAATTCAGTCATATCATTTGGGTGCTGAAGTGTAGATGTTAGCTCTCAAGCGAGGGGAACGTGGGAGCTCCGAAGTGAGAGCTGGTATCCTCCCAGTCTAACTGCAAATTCAGTAANTGAGGAACGTGTGAGCTCCGAAGTGAGAGCCGGTATCCTCCCATCCTAGTCGTAGAATCAGTAACCAAGCATAGGATTAGATAATGTTCTTTATGCCTGGACCAAAGGGTAAAGAATAGTTATGCTCCTATTTGGCACAATATAAATTGAACTAATTCATTTTATCCATTCACTATAATTTCTGTGCTCCTATTTGGCACAATACAATTTGAACTGATTCACTTTATCCATTCACTATAATTTCTTGGGAGAAAGATGCTTTCTTATATTGAATATCACATTTAAACTCTCATTAGTATCATTCGTTATTTAATAGGAGAAGGATGTTTTCTTATATATTGAATATCACATTAAAATCTTTATTAGTACAATTAGTTACTTTCTTATATATCGAATATCACAATTACACCCTATTTTCTATCATTAGTTACTTATTAGTTATTAAAATTATCTAGGAAGGACGCTTTCTTATATTTTGAATATCACAAATTAAACCCTACTTTCTATCATTAGTTATTTATTAGTTATCCAAATNGGAATTAATATTTTCATTTAGTTATAGTTACTATCTTTACATTTAACACTTGTATTTAGGAGTAGTTGCTAGATAAAATATCATTTTAATCGACATTCCAAACTGAGGACTAATAGTAGTAGATTAGAATTTGACTAAAGACCTCTTACCTCGCTTCCCTGTGGGATCGATAAANTGCTTATTAGTGACAGATAAAGAAATTGAATGTCGTCGTTGTAGTTGAAGTATTACTATTTATTAAGCCTTAGTCCGAAGTATTTTATTTCTCCCTGTGGGATCGATAACTAGGACTCCATTAGAGACCTATATTTCTTGAGCGATACGTATACTTGCGTTAACAAATTTGACTTTGACATTATTGAATATTGTATCTATACATCTTTATTAAATCAAACACACATATATAAAGTCGCAGTCAAGATTTTGACACCGTTGCTGGANTGTTGTATTTTATTTCTTCTTGTGGGATCGATAACTAGGACTCCATTAGAGCCCTATATTTCTTAAGCGATACGTGTACTTGCGCTAACAAATTTGACTTTGACATTATTAAATATTGTATCTATACATCTTTATTAAATCAAACACATATATATAAAGTCGTAGTCAAGATTTTGACACCGTTGCTGGANAAAAAGGTCGGTCTTAACCCTCGAAATCCCCAAGTGTCACTTTAGAAGCCCCTAAAGAATTCATCCAAATACATTGCAATTTTAAATAAAACTAGTTCTGACGCCTAGGCGCCGATCTTCTAGAAGCATNTAACCCTCGAAATCCCCAAGAGTCACTTTAGAAGCCCCTTAAAAATTCATCCAAATACATTGCATTTTAAATAAAACTAGTTCTAACGCATAGGCACCGATCTTCTAGAAGCATGAATTAACTACCTCGCGCCTAGGCGCCAGGTCAAAATTTTCTTCTTCACTCCATGTGAATCCAAGTTGCTCCATTTTCATTCCATTTGCTCCAATTCCTTAACTATTGTACTTGTAATAAAAAATATAAAANCTAGAAGCATGAATTAACTACCTAGCGCCTAGGCGACAGGTCAAAATTTTCTTCTTTACTCCATGTGACTCCAAGTTGCTCCATTTTCATTCCATTTGCTCCAATTCCTTAACTATTGTACTTGTAATAAAAAATATAAAAAATATATTCCATTAAAGTGCAATACCTTTAAAAATAAGTATTAAATGTATATAAAAAAGTAGCACATTTTTCAGGCATGTCATAACACACCTAAGCACATTCTAACACTGCAAACTACAATTATAACATAGAAAAAAAGTAAATTTAAGGAAAAAATAAACTAGAAAACATCACAGTCAAACACAAGAGATGCTTGGTTTGCTTCTCAGGTAGTAATTGGTTTAATATCCTCAACCATATAATACCATATCTACTACTTAGGATGACCCCAAAATTAAGACTTCCTTAGGACCAATCCTATCACCTTCTAAATACCCATTCAGTCTTTAGCCATTTACCTTTAATGTTTTGGTTGTTTTCCTATCATGGATGTCTACAACTCCAAATAGATAAATGTGTACTATAGTGAGTGGTTCTAACCTCATGGACTTAATAAGTTTCTTAGGAAATAATTTTAATCATGAATTATAAAGTAAAGCCTCATGCCCAACTTTGAAATCCTTCCTATGGAGCTTTTGATGATCATGCCACTTCTTTTTCTTTTTGTTATAGATCTTGACACTCTCATAAGCTTCTCCTTTAATATTTTCCAATTCGTTCTTATTGACTCCTTCAGATTGTGATTAAATTCCTTAACTTCCTAATAAGCTTTATGTTCTAATTCCATAGGTATATGATAAGCCTTACCAAAAAATCAATCAATAAAGAGACATTCCTATGAGTGTCTTATAAGCAGTCATGTAGGCCCACAAAGCATCATCCAAACTTAATGACCTATCTTTCATAATTTGATTAACAATCTTTTTCACAATACTTTTGATCAATATATTCGTTGGATGATGGTAGGTAGTAAATACCGTATGTTTAATCCCACACATAGTTACTAATTTTGATATCCTCCATTCGAGGGATATGTTAGTTTCTCTACTTCATTGCTTAATCCAATATCAAAACAGTGACATTTCTTCATTTCTGCAAAATTACTCCCTACCATGAAGATTAGTAGAGTCATCAAAGAAAGTGCTATTTTAAATTATTGCATTCAATTGGAAAAACCCTTTGATATAGGATCAATCATTTTTAAATTTGTTATGGGTATTATTATGAATGGGCTTATATATGGACTGGGGCATCCTTCCACAATTTTCCTACTTAGCAGTCAATCTCAAGTTTCATATGAAAGTTGGGAAAAGGTTTTATTACCTTGGGAGCCCATGATTCCTATTGATGATAATTATATTGGAAATAGAAATGAAGCATTATATGATATCCTAGATCATTCATCACATGCTTCAACTCTGTTAATGCCAAAAAAAGGAAGTTCACTCACTTTGGAAAATAAAATGAAGAAAATTGAAAGTGAACTTCAGAGTATTTTGAATGCAATAGAAAATCTCAACTACCTTTTTTATCACTTAGATTGGAGGATAAAAGAGAATTTTGATCATACTGGAACAATTGAAGCAAGATTAGGAAGGATGTTCAAGGAAAAATGATAGATCAAAGAAAATTTGACTGATCAATTCTTGTATCGACCCTTCTACAATATGTATATTTATTATCAGTCTATGTGAGATATTAGATGAGGAGAAAGTACAAATGATGAGGCAGAATAATTGAAGAAGTTTGACTCTCTACTAGTTTATAATACTTATGTATTTAACGTAAATGTGTGGATTTGATTTAGTTTGCTTGCTTCAGAATTCTAATCTTTAATTGTGTCTATAGTTTTGTGTCAGCATTCTAGTGTTGTGGCTTGATTTCGACATTGAATTCACATTGTCGAGATCTGAAAATTTTGAGATTTTGAGAAAATCCTTTGGTGAAGAACTCTTACTTAACAAATTTAAGTTTAAAGCGTTTCACATTGTAATTTTCAAAATTTTTGGAATTTATTTGAATTTTTATAAAATTTTCTTAGATTTACCAATGGAACCTAGAATGCGTAAAANGGTGAAGAACTCTTACTTAACAAATTTAAGTTTAAAGCGTTTCACATTGTGATTTTCGAAATTTTTGGAATTTATTTGAATTTTTATAAAATTTTCTTAGATTTACCAATGGAACCTAGAATGCGTAAAAGAAAGAGAAAAGTGGACAATGATGAACAAAAATTTGTCAGCTTCAGGGCTAGTGCTCGTTTCCATAGTCTACTTGAAAATAAAAATGTGATTCCATATCGAGCATTTAAAAATTTGGGAGGAGATTTTGAGAGATTAATCAATGCACGACAGTGGGAAAATTTTTGTTATTTTACTCCCGAGGCGATTATTGGTGTAGTAATGAAGTTCTATGCCAATTTCAAAGAGACTTTTGAACACTTTGTTTTTGTTCGTGGGAAAATGTGGACTTTTCTCTAAGTAAAATTAATAAATTTTATGAGTTAGAAGATGTGTACAGTTGTCAGTATAAATCATTTTCTGCTACTAATGAGGCCTTAGATGAGGTTATTTCTTTTCTTACTGATNATCGAGAGATTAATCAATGCATGACAGTGGAAAAATTTTTGTTATTTTACTCCCAAGGTGATTATCGGTGTAGTAATGGAGTTCAATGCCAATTTTAAAGAGACTTTTGAACACTTTGTTTTTGTTCGTGGGAAAATGTGGAGTTTTCTCCGAGTAAAATTAATAAATTTTATGAGTTAGAAGATGTGGACAGTTGCCAGTATAAATCGTTTTCTGCTACTAATGAGGCCTTGAATGAGGTTATTTCTTTTCTTACTGATGGAAGAGGAATCTGTAAGGTGAAGAATAGTGTTAAGGTAAACTTTCATTTTTCTATGTTAATTGTAGCATCTAAGGCCTGACACTACTTTATTTCTAGAAGAATGATATCAACAAATCATCATAGTGAGGTTACAAAGGATAGATCCATCCTGAACATCTGTATCCAACAGGTTATGAGGATAAATATAGGCTCTATTATCTATATGAACACTCGATCTATTGCTTTAGGAGAGACCACTGGTGGTTTAGCACACCCTGCCCTGATCTTCACACTCTGTGAACAGGCAGGAATTGATTTCAGACCAGAGGAGGAGAGGATTGAGCCTTTAAAACCTATTGGGCATGCCAGTATAAAGACATATGAATCTCATGTTGGTTGGAGGTCTGGAAGTAACGCCTGAGATATTCCTTCTACTTCGAGGACCCCTACATCTAGTGACCCTACTCTTCGAGAAGTTATGGAGCAGATGATGATCCAGCAGGGAGGTATCTTAAGAATGGATCATAGAATGGAAAACATGGTGGCCATAAATGCTCACACTGATGATTTGCNTACATGTCCTCGCAGCGAAGTTGATGTCCTTCTTGGCTAAAATCAACATTCCGGAAGCGTTGGCGCAGTCCGTTTCGTCATCCAGGTTCATTCGGATCACTTTTTTGACTATTGTTCCCAAAACGATAATTTGTGTTTTTACATTCCGCCTACGAAGCCGTAGCAAAGTGGACATCCTTCGTAGCTGAAATCAACGTTCCGGACACACTCACGTGGTTCTTTTCATCATATAAGAACATCTGGACAACTTTGCTGATGATCGAGTCAATTTTAGTAAATTTTGCGCGTGACACGATGCATAATATTTTTCGATCCAATTGAAATCATATGACGAGCGAAAATGTTGACTGGCCTTCGCCTAGACAAAAGCCAAAGCCTAGCAGTGCCCCTCAACACGTGTCAGTGGGTCCGAAGTGGATGTCTCACACTACAGGAGTCAACATGTGCATCAAACAACGCTCCTTAGTGCTCGAGCGGACACCCTACACTCGTGACATCAAAAATTGATGCCACCAAATGACCCCTAACAAGTGTGCTACACAGTCAAGGCACAGTGCACTTATTGGATGTTGCTCAATTTTTTATCAAGCCCGGATTAGTAATGAAGTTGTACAGTCTAAGCGATCAAAAAGAACCAAGTAACCTAGGAAAGAAAAGCCACGATAGCCATATTCACTCCTAGAGTGATGAGGAGGAATGCAAATGGGACTTACGTCCACCCCGACAATGGTTTCAGAATCCAAAGAGGCATGACCCAGAAAAGTGGTTCAGAGGTCGTAGAGGTATGACCAAGCCCATAGGTTCAGAGACCGTAGAGGCATGACTTATGAATGAGTTCAGAGGCCGTAGAGACATGACTCAAAAAAGTGGTTCAAAGGCCGTAGAGGGATGACCATGCCTGGTATGTTCAGGGGCCGTAGAGGCATGACCTACGAATGGGTTCAGGGGTCGTAGAGGCATGACCCAACATTGTGGTTCAGGAGCCGTAGAGGCGTAACCACAAAAATAGGTTTAGAGGCCATAGAGGCATGACCTAGGGGTGAGTTCAGAGGTCATAGAGACGTGATTCAACCCAGTGGTTTAGGGGTCGCAGAGGCATGACCACACAACACTGAGGGGTTAAAGCCTCAAAAGCCTGCACATCATCTATGAGGACCGTCAGACTACGTGTCGCACATGAGTGAAAGGCAGGTTGGCTAGCGAGTCGCCTGCTACTTTAATGAGGACTGTCGGGCTTCACATCTCACATTAAACGGTAACAAGTTGACTAGATCGAGAAGGAATGACATAAAGTTCCCATCTAAGGACTAGTCCGCGTTCATTAGTTAGGAAGGAGAGCCAATGGAATCCAATCCCTCCTGCGAACAGATCAAGGTGCGTACCTCAACAACCGCACTCCATCAATGAGGACTATCGTATGTATTTTACGTCGCTCATGAGAGGATGGAAGGTTGGCTAGGAAGCCTCCTATCACTTTAATGAGGAATGTCATGGGGCCTCACATCGCCCACTAAGTGGTAACAGGTTGACTAGATCAAAAAGAGAAAGCCAATGGACTTCAGCTCTCCTCTGAGTACTAGTCCGCATTGATCAGTTAGGAAGGAGAGCCATGAGACTTTGATCCCTTCTGTGAACTGATCAAGTTGTGTGCCTCAACACCTGCACTACATCTATGATGAATACTAAGAGTCTTATATCATCACCTGAGAGATAGCAAAGGTTGGCTAGGAAGCCAAGAAATAAAGCTAAATCGTCGAATGATGAGATGTTCTCATAAAAGGACTGACTAAAATGTTATGTGGTTCAAGAAGCACCTGAGTCGGATGGCTGAGAAGCCAAAACTGGAGATGTCGTACATGAGGAATGCACTTGATACTCATATCCGCTCTCAGCGGGTTCAGAGGCCTTAGAGGCATGACCCTGAAACAACCAAGGTGTTAGAACCCTGCATGCTCACGCTATGTGTGAGGACTGCTGTCGGGCCTTATGTCGCTCTTTGAACAGGTTGGTAAGTTAGCTAAGGATCCCAGCATTAAAGCTAAAATGGTGAATGACAAGATGATATTATAGAAGGACCGACTGGAGCGTCGTGTGGTCCGAGAAGCATCGAAGCATGTGGCTATAGAGCCAGAAATGTCAAAAGACAAGATATCCTCATAACAGAGCAGACTTTAAGGTCGTAGGGCTTAAGACACGTCGTGGTATATGGCTATGGAGCCAAAGGATCGTCATGAGATGGGACACCCTCATGAAAGAACCGCTTAGAACGTCATAAGGTTTGAGAGGCTTCATAGGCTAGATGGACAAAGCAGTCTAGCAATTCGAGATGGATCGATAAGGCCGAGCGAAGCGGTCCTCACCGTACGCGACGTCATGGTACTGTCGGATATCAGAATATCACGACTGAACATGAATTGGTTGACCAACTGAAATAGTCTAAACCAATACGGCATGTTCCTTGACGAGGTGATGAAAATCAACCAAGACAAAATAGGTGTTGAAGGGAGTGGGATGAACAAAGTGAACCAACCTCATAGTACCTTGCGGACCTGAGCGGGGTGACTCTTGTTGGAGATTTTTGTGGGTGTGAGAATTCCTGTCTTAAGCATTGACAAATCAAACTAACATATAGAAAAGAATAGTACAACATGCAACCTAACATGGTGAGTAAAATCAACCAAGTCAAATATTAAACAGAATTGGAGGTAGGTATCCTGCATATGCATGTAAAACGGTACAGGAGATATGTATCCTGACCCTGCATCAAGCAAGCAAGTATATGGCTGAATAGCCTGAGGTAACATGCTTGGAGTGTAGTCAAACATCTAAGTGTTACGATGAAACATGGATCGATAGTAAAGCCAATACAACATGTTGCTCGACATGGCGGTTTGAACAAACCAAAGCGATTGAGACAAAGACATGGTTATATGACTAAGGTGGTCTAACCATAAGAGTACTTCTACAAGCACGAGCGAAGCAACTTTCACTAGGGAACCATGGACCGATTATTGAACCAATACGACATGTCACTCGAAATGGTGGACAAAACCAACCAAGGTAGTCAAGAAAAATAGCAGGGTTATATGATTTAGAACGGTCTAACTACTGGGGTGCCTCATGAGCATTAGCGAAATTACTCTCGCTTGAGAGTTTTACGAGTGTGAGAATACCTAGCTTAAGCATAGACTAATCAGAATAGCATAGAGCTCAATTTAGTACGATATGCAACCTGACATGGTGAGTAGAATCAGCCAAGTCAAAAATCAAATAGGACAGGAGGTAGGTATCCTGCTTATGCACGTAAAATGGTACAAGAGATATGTATCCTGACCCTGCATCAAGCGAGCATGTATACGAATGAATAGCCTAATGTAACATGCTTGGAGTGTAGTCAAACATCTAAGTGTTACGATGAAACATGGATCGATAGTAAAGCCAATACAACATGTTGCTCGACATGGCAGTCAGAACCAACCAAAGCGATTGAGACAAAGACATGGTTACATGACCAGGAAAGTATAACCATAACAGTGCTTCCACGAGCACAAGCAAAGCAACATTCATTGGGGATCCATGAATCAGTCATTACACTGATACGACATGGCACTCAACATGGCGAACATAACCGACCGAGGTAGTCGAGAAAAATAATGGGGTTATATGATTTAGAATGGTCTAACCACTAAGGTGTCTCATGAGAACTAGCAAAATAACTCTCATTGGGGAGTTTTGTGGGTGTGATAATACCCAACTTAAGCATTGACTAACCGAGCTAGTGTAGGACTCAGATCAAGTCAAAGAAATCTCTGAAAAGGAGATCCCCAAATGTACCCACGGGAAGACTCATGTTGGGGACACCTTAAAGGTTCTGCCAATGCTTCGTGGGGAATTAAAAATCTCTTTCTGATGTGGTGGACAAGCTAAAACCTATCAGAAGAGGCATCAAAAAGGTGTTGAATGCATAGAGCAATCCAACCTCGTAACACCTTTGCTAGATTTTAGTAAAGTACCCACAGTGGGGATTTCAGGTGATTCATTTCTAGGAATTTTGTATGACCCTTGCTAGGTATTCTTTTCTATAGGCATAAAAATACCTGTCTAATAAATGAAATAATCAAGGTTACATAGTGCTTGAATTAGTGTGACACACACTTCGAGATGGCGAGTAAAGTCAGCCAAATTGGTTAAAAAAACCTTAGATGTATCGAGGAGGGTTGGATGCTGACCAAAGGAAAATATGTTGAGATTTTCATACATATTTTATACTATTTTTAATGATATTGCACTTTAAAGAAAGGTATTTTTGATGTTTTGTTGTAGGAATGATGAATTAGAGTCATTGGAGCAAAAAGATGCAAAAAGGAGCGAATTTGGAGCGAAAAGGACCAAAATGTGGAGATTTGAACTAG
>JXCR01143433.1:60869-72300 GCA_002079205.1 Phalaenopsis hybrid cultivar
AGTGTAGATGTTAGCCCTCAGGTGAGGGGAACGTGGGATCTCCGAAGTGAGAGCCGATATCCTCCCAGCCTAGCCGCAGATTCATTAAACAGGCATAAGATTATTCAATATTCTTTATGTCTTGACCAAAGGGTAAAGAATAGGTATGCTCCTATTTGATAGAATATAAATTGAACTAATTCATTTTATCCATTCGCTATAATTTCTTGACAAGGAGAAGGATGTTTTCTTATATATTGAATATCACAATTAAAACCTACTTAATATCATTAGTTATTAAAATTATCTATTTATTTCAATTGCCTATTAGTGACAGATAAGCAAATTNTCTGCCCTGATCTTCACACTCTGTGAATAGGCTGGAATTGATTTCAGACCAGAGGAGGAGAGGATTGAGCCTTTAAAACCTATTGGACATGCCAATATAAAGACATATGAATCTCATGTTGGTTGGAGGTCTGGAAGTAACACCTGAGATATTCCTTCTACTTCGAGGACCCCTACATCTAGTGACCCTACTCTTCGAGAAGTTATGGAGCAGATGATGATCCAGCAGAGAGGGATCTTAAGAATGGATCATATAATAGAAAACATGGTGGTCATAAATGCTCACACTGATGATTTGCTAAGACAAAAATTTGAATATGATGCTGACTATGATGATGCGATGGTCAGATATATGAAGTGTGATCACTCAGTTCAGTTTCCTACTCACCCTATCTTTACTCCATATCACCAGTAAAATTGAATGTAGAAGAAGAAGAAGAAGACAATGATTGGTGATATGTTAGTTTGATCTTTCTTTTATTTTATGTTTGATTGTACTTTGCAATTTTGTTATTTATTTTTATTGTATTGTTAAGACTGTTTGTTTTTAGATTGTGTGACTCTATTTTATTGTAGATATTATGTTGTAAATTGTAGGATTGTAAAATTGTTTGTTATTTGAAATTTAGTTTAACACTGTTGTTAGTCTTAGCATTTTGTTAGATGTGTTATATGCATTATGTGTTATTTAATGTCTTAAGTCTTGTAGCTTTTCATATTAGCACCTGCAATATTTTAGAATTAAGTTTCAAAAATCNTATTTTGTTATTTATTTTTATTATATTGTTAAGACTGTTTGTTTTTAGATTGTGCGACTCAATTTTATTGTAGATATTATGTTGTAAATTGTAGGATTGTAAAACTGTTTGTTATTTGAAATTTAGTTTAGCACTGTTGTTAGTCTTAGCATTTTGTTATATGTGTTGTAATTAACTCTTTCTCAGCTGATTTTATATGTATTATGTGTTATTTAATGTTTTAAGTCTTGTAGTTTTCAATATTAGCACCTGCAATATTTTAGAATGAAGTTTCAAAAATCAAAACCTTCAACAAGTATGTCTTTTCTTTATGTATTAAATATTTTCTTTCACCCTTTATTTTTAAGTTCATTATGCTAAATCTTTTAAAAATTTAAGTTTAGGGGGAAAGAAAAATTCATTTTAAAGAAAGAAACTTAACTTTATTTGTCCTCATTTAACTATATTTTCAAAAATTTTAAATTTAACATGACTTGTGGTATTAGAGGTTAACTTTAGATAATTATATTTAGGTTTCTAAATATATAGTAAATTTAAGTAAAAAATTTCAATAATAAAGGTTAATTTTAGAGATTAAGATATTCGAAATGAGAGAATAAGACTTTTTTTTCTATTTTAAGTAAATAAATTTGTATTTTTGAAGCATTAAAAATCTTAGAGATTCATGTAAGAAGAAAAGAAGAAAGCTTTATGAAAAATCTTTAAGCTAATATAAATTTATAAAGTGAAGGAGTGTGAAAAGCTTTTAATTTTTAGAANCTTAACTTTAGATAATTATATTTATGTTTCTAAATATATATTAAATTTAAGTAAAAATTTTCAATAATAATGGTTAATTTTAGAGATTAAGATATTTGGTATGAGAGAATAAGACTTTTTTTTCTATTTTAAGTAGATAAATTTGTATTTTTGAAGTATTAAAAATCTTAGAGATTCATGTAAGAAGAAAAGAAGAAAACTTTATGGAAAATCTTTAAGCTAATATAAATTTATAAAGTGACGGAGTGTGAAAAGCTTTTAATTTTAAGAAGGTAATAGTGAAGCTCAAAATCATTAAAGGCTATCTAGATATAGTAATCCTTACCTGAAAAAAAAGAGAGAAAAGAAAATTAAAAGAAAAGAAAAGAAAAATATGTGGGGAGAAGCTTGAGGATATGCCTAATTAAAAAAATTGACTTCACTTGAATCAACTTAAAGAAGAAGGNTTTTTAGAAGATAATAGTGAAGCTCAAAATCATTAAAGGCTATCTAGATATAGTAATCCTTACCTAAAAAAAAAAGAGAGAAAAGAAAATGAAAAGAAAAGAAAGAAAAAGATGTGGGGAGAAGCTTGAGGATATGCCTAATTAAAAAAATTGACTTCACTTGAATCAACTTAAAGAAGAAGGCTTGACTACATTTTCTAAACTTTTATTTGAGTATTAGCATATTTAATAGTAAAGTTTCATGAAGTTCTTTTTCATATGGATATTCTAAGTGACTTTAATATGAAGATTTGCATTTTTTCTTGAAAAGAATAAAGAATCAGAAATCTTGGACTAGATTGCTGGATATTCTTATACCTTTAGTATTAACTGGAGTTGTTTTGAATTTTTCTTAATTTATTCTATTATGTTTAGTGGACTAAAGTATTGAAATCTAGAAGTTAAAATCTTTACCATGAGTCATATTTTTATGTAATAAAGGAGTTACTTGAGGACAAGTAACATGTAAGTTTGGGGGATTTTGATATACCAAAAATATATAATATTTTTATACCCATATTTTATACTCATTTTTTGTGATATTACACTTTAATGGAAGATATTTTTCATGTTTTCTTGTAGGTGGTTGGTTTTTAGGACTTGGACTAAAAAGGAAGCAAAAAAGATGAAATTTGGAGTCAAAATGGAGAATAAAAAAAATTATTCAGCGCCGACGGCGCCAAACTGGGCACTGATAGCATCGTTTAACAAAGAGTAGTGAATTAAATAGAAGACCACTGGCACCGACGATGCCAGTGTCGGTGCAAACCCTATTTCTAGAAGATTCGACAAATTTGGATGCTTTTTGAAGAGTTTTTAGATGCACCTATTGGCGCCGACGATGCCAGTGTCGGTGCAAACCCTATTTCTAGAAGATTCGACAAATTTGGATGCTTTTTTAAGAGTTTTTAGATGCACCTATTGGAGAACCGATGATCTCAAAAAAGCTTTTATGCAATAGTATAACAATAATTCTGATTATATTTTTCACTTATATTTCCTTATTTCACAACAAAACCAAAAACTTGATCTTGAAGAAGAATAAGAATTTAACTTTTAATTTATATATATTGGGACACTACGCAAATATGTGTATCGTTATCAAGTAATATATGACTTTTTGATTAAGACCAGAATATCGAACCCACAGGAAAGATATGCAATATGCACTTTTTGAAAAACTTTCTATTTTTAAAAAGACAATTATTTGAACTAAAAAAGTTTTTGCAGTAAGGAAAGTTTAAATATTTTTGGTAATTTTAATATTTTGACAAAAATAGTTAAAAATATAACTTGAGTTTTTGTAGAAGAAAAGTACTAAATATGAAAATATCTTTCTCCTTATCATGAATCAGTAATAAGTATATGAATTTTGTTGTTGAAGTATGCATATTGTGTTGTGCCCAATATGAGCAATAATATTCTTTACCCTTACTAGAGATGCTATAAAGAACATTGACTAATTTAAAGTTTAAATAGATATGAAGACCGACTAGGCATGGAAGATACTAGCTCTCACTCTAGAGTTCCCTCAATTCCCTCCACCTGGGGGCTAGCAGGGAAGATACTAGCTCTCACTCTAGAGTTCCCTTGATTCCCTCCACCTGGGGGCTAACACTCGTATCAGAACCTAAAATAACAAACCAAGTTGGGGGCTTTAACCTGTCACTTTAAAGTCCTCTAACTCTACACCCTTTAATGATTATTTTCCTATTTTTTTGCACTTAATCATATGAACTACATTCTCATTCATACAACCTCGTGTGATTCTTTCCNTGAAGTATGCATATTGTGTTGTGCCCAATATGAGCAATAATATTCTTTACCCTTACTAGAGATGCTATAAAGAACATTGACTAATTTAAAGTTTAAATNTTATTTTCCGAAGAGATGCTTCTTTTTGCAACAATTTTCGTCCATGGTGGTTGTAACCACCTATTAAGCCAATAGGTGCCTCAAAAACCTCTTCAAAATTTTCAAAAAAACGAATTTACTCATCCAATAACAGTCACTGGCGCTTAAGCACGGGGCCTTTGACGCTTAGGTGCGACCTTCTCTGTTTAACATGTGCGTAAGCGTCAAATCTGACGCTTAGGCGCTAAAACATTTTTGCACATTTTTCACCTATTTGCTCCAAATTTGATCATTTTTCACTCCTTTAAACATTTTTCACCTTTNCCTACTCAAAATCCATGAAGAAAACAAAATCATACTTTAAAGTAAAAGTAGAAATCATTGGCAAACCAACAATAAGTCAATTAAAACCAAAAGTAGTCTCAAACAAAAGATAAAAACTTATCTCAAGTCTTCCACCAAACTCTTAAAGTTCTTTTGAATCTCTTCTCTTTTACAACACTCTCAATATAAAACTAAAATAAAAAGGATAAATATGTGGTACATGAAAGTCTCTCCAACTAACTCCCCAATTTTAGTACTTCCAAAACTTTCCCAGTACTTTCAGGACCCCTTTCAAAGTCTCAATCTTTCTGCTTTTATAATTCTCCAAAAGGTGTCTTGGTATCTCTTCAAAATGTGTCTTGATTCAATTTATTTTCCCAACAGATGCATCTTTTCGCAACAATTTCCGTCCACGGTGGTTGTAACCATCTATTAAGACAATAGGTGCCTAAAAAATCTCTTCAAAATTCTCAAAAAACGAATTTACTCATCCAATAACAGCCACTGGCACTTAAGCGTGGGGCCTCTGACGCTTAGGCACGACCTTCTCTGTTTAACATGTGCGTAAGCGTTAGATCTGACGCTTAGGCGCTAAAATATTTTTGCACATTTTTCACCTATTTGCTCCAAATTTGATCATTTTTCACTCCTTTAAACATTTTTCACCTTTTTACCTATACCTTAAAGAAAAACACAAAAATATCTTCCATTAAAGTGCAATATCTCAAAAATATGTATAAAAATGTGTCTGAAAATACTATATATTTTAAGTATATCAACCGACTCTAGGCTTTATTTGAGACCGAAATTGATCAGAAAAGTGACTCTTCTTAACTTCTCATCGCCCAAAATTCAACCTCCTACGCACCGCACCAACACACTCTTCCATTTCATTTCACAACCATNACATATCAACCGACTCTAGGCTTTATTTGAGACCAAAATTGATCAGAAAAGTTACTCTTCCTGACTTCTCATCGCCCAAAATTCAACCTCCTACGTACCGCACCAGCACACTCTTCCATTTCATTTCACAACCATTTAGAGTCCATTATTCTTATAATTTAGTGTTTTGGTGGTCAAATTAAGTGTGAATTCTTCTCTAAGAGTTGTTGGAGAAGGAGAAAAGTGAGATATTTCTTCTTCCTACATTTCCTAGGAGAGGCTACAAGAGATTTGCTTTGAGAAAGAGTTTCAAATAAGTGTTGTTTGTTTAATAGGGTTATATGAACTTTCTTTTATATATTAAATTTATGTTTTGTTGTATCTTTCTCATGAAGTCTGAGTAGTTTCCTTTATCTTTCTCTCTACTCTAAGATATGGCAAAATGAAGAGATAATATGGATGTGCCAATCTTAAAATATAAAATAAATTGTGATGATTTTTCAACTTCGAACTTAATTTACTTTTTGATTAACCAATTGAATCGTTTAAATTTCTTGTGAAACATATGATCCGGGAAATGGAGTATAAGTTCTACAACAGAGTGAGTGTCATATTTGATTCCATGAAGGAGAATTTCATTTATGGAATTAAGTGCAAATAAATAGAGAAATATACATTGTTGGGTGTAGAATTGGAGATTTTAGGGCGATACTAAAAATCCCCACTTAGGTCTTAGTGTTTAAGAACTAAAGAAAGAGTTAGCCTTCAGGGGAAGGGAAGTGGGAGCCAGTATTCTCCTAGCCTAGCTACGAATTTAAGGACTAAACATGGGATTAGACAATGATTTTCTATAACACTGTATCAGGGTAAAAAATTAAAACTACTCCTATTTGGCACAATACATATTCTAACCATTTATCTCATCTCATTTTTCCAAAATCTCATTGTAGTGGGAAAGATGTTTTTTCACATAAGAAATCTTCATCACATAAACATCGAAAATCTCATTGTAGTGGGAAAGATGTTTTTTCACATAAGAAATCTTCATCACATAAACATAGTTTAATAGTTTAATAATTATTGTTTAAACTTTGCATTGCAGTTTTGCTAGTAGTTAAATAATTTAGTTATGATCATATCTCAACATTCAAAATTAGTGACAAGAATTTCGCTTTACTTTCTATGAATTTCCTAGTTAATTTATCATTTCAAATTTAAACCTTCCCCGTGGGATCAATATTTTGGGCTTAAATAGAAAGTCTTTTATTACTTGATAACGATACATATACTTGCGTAAAATCCCAACATTAATTGCTTAAATTTCTTAATTATATATAGAGCATCAAGTTTTTGGCACCGTTACTTAGCGGAGTCAACTTTATAAATTTTATACAACTATATTTTCTCGGGATCACTTTCCCAAAACATTTACCTTTTATAGTGCAAGGAATGATAAAGCAACCTGGGTTCTTAAGTTTTTATGATAATTTTTTCTTTAGGATAGCGTTAAGTTCCCCATTATGTGCAACATTCTCAAAATCACCTAGTTTTTTCTTCTTATTTACGTCATTATTTATGATCTTGACAAAACCAGGCCTCTATTCTAAGCCTCAACATAAGGAATGTTGATGACGAGCTCCTTAAAAACCTCTCAAAATCTAAAAAGCTTTTGATTAAGCTTTTGTTTCTACTGATTATGGGGAAATGGTTGTAGTGGTCTCTATTGTACATACATAGGAGTCAAGTCAGTTTTTTCTAAGTTCTTGGTTGGATTCTAAGTGAGTTTTCTAGTCTAAGTATCTAATTCTATAACACTACTCTCCATCCCGAGATATCTTCCAACTGGCATGCCTTAAAATTAACCATTTTTATATGTGCATTTCATGATTATTTTTAAGGATATTATGCTTTAATGAATTGTATTTTATTTATTTTTGATTTCAGGTACAAGAAATGGAGTTTAAAAAAGGAGCAAAAATAAGTCAAATGAAGCTAAGGAACAAAAATTGACCTGACGCCTAGGCTCCAAGATGATCTAGAAGGCTGGCGTCTAAGCAACAGAATTAGTTGGGCTTATATTCATTAAATTTGGAAAAATTTTGAAAAGTTGTATGAAGTAACATTTGGTGATTTCATAGCTTTATGAAGAAAAGATTTTCAAACGAAGGGAGAGTGGGTTTAGGTAGTTTCGAACACCATTGTGATGGGCGGCCATCATAGTGAGAGTATGGTGAGTCTTTGTGATTGTGAGTGTTTGTTGAGTCTTAGGTAAGTCTTGTGGAGTTAAGATCAGTTAGGAAACTTTAGAGGATTGCATGGGAAAGAGTTTGAGAAAAATATTTGTACTTTGTTTAGGTTTTTTCATGTAAACTTGGCTTTTAATATATAATATGTTTTATTTTAGTATCCCAATGAATTCTGAGTAATTTTCTTCTCTTTTTCCTTTTATTAAAAAATAATCATGAGTGGGTTTAAAATGTTTTGAAGATTTCTTTTATTCCATATATTTGTGATGATATTTTTATCAGTTCTTAATTTACTCTACAAACTGGTCATTTGTGATGTTAAAATCCATTACGAAACATAATGACTCAGAAGGGCAATGATTTCACCCAACTTGTGAGTACCACAATAAACCTTGGATGGAGGGGAGCTAAGTGCAAGAGGTAGTTCAAATAAATAGGGAGATAAGTTTTTATGGGCGTAGAATTAATGATTTTAGAGTGACAGGCTAAAAAGTTTATCAATTTGGTCTTTATTTTGGAACCTGAGGCCTGGTTGGTCCTAATAGAGAAGGCACAGTGGGTAATCTGGAAGTGAGATGCTAGAATCTACTCAGTACAACCATATAAATTAGGAACGTAACTTTGGATTAGTCAATGTTCTTTAAGCACTCGAGAGAGGGTAAGGAATATGTATGCTCCTATTTGTCACAAAATCTCATTTTTATTCTTAAGCATCTGATTCCTACACTGATTACAATCTCTTTGCAAGTGGAAAGAATTTTTATTATAATCATACTCCTTTACACATTTGTAGTTTAGAAAATTTGCATCTACTTTTAGCTTTAATTTAGAATTAGTAAACTTTAGTTTATAACCTCTTACAAAAAAGTTCAATATTATTCTCCTACAAATTTTGTTTACAGTTAGAGTAGAAATATTTCTAAGTTGACATTGAAATTCACTTATTCCATGTGGGTTCGATACTGGGGGTTTTAAAGAAAACTCTATATTAATTGAAACAATATGTATACTTGCGTAGTACCCCTAGTGTGTAGGCCATTAATAATTTTATAACATATTTATTTTGCACACTAACTACTGAATATAAACTGAGTGAAGTTTTTTACCATCTCTCCGAACTTAAATAATTGTGTAATTGCGGGTCCAGCCACCAACCCCATCCCTCTTCTTAGGCTCATAAATTACAGTTGCTCCTTTTCTTTTTTTCTTATGAATCATGTCAGTTTTACTAAGTAGTGTCCCTTAGGCTCTATTTCTAAAGCGTCGCTCAATTGCTTAGGTTGATTCTCTATATTTCTTATGGTGGTAGCTGGGCTTTGTAATTAGTTACTTATCTTCTTCAAAAATGATTTCTTCTCCTTAAACAGATAGTTGGAAGTGAGTTTGTCTTGGGTACTATTGTCTTAGGTATTCTAATTTTCTAGAAGGCTGGAATGGGTGTTCCACTATTGCTAGTTTCTTATACCCGGGTTGTTATTATGCAATTTAAAAGTTGGGTGTTTCTTCTAGCATGGGTTATATGTATTTGAACTTATTTTCTATGACATTCAGTTTCCAAAGTAGTGGTGTTAGGATCTCATAGTAGCCCATAAATTATTGCATCACTAGGTAGGCATTCTGGCTCTAAATTCATCCAAAGTTTTTAATTTTTGACAAATGGTTTAGGAGGCAAGGATAACCAGAACTTATATCTCATGCACACTCGCTATCTTCTTATAGGTGACTCTCAGAAGGCCATTAAAAGTTGTTTGTTGTCATTTCCTCAATGAATGAGTATGTTTTNTAGGTGGTTGGTTTTTAGGACTTGGACCAAAAAGGAAGCAAAAAAAATGAAATTTGGAGTCAAAATGGAGAATAAAAAAAATTGTTCAGCGCTGACGGCGCCAAACTGGGCACTGATAGCATCGTTTAACTAAGTGTAGTGAATTTAATAGAAGACCACTGGCGCTGACAATGCCAGTGTCGGAGCAAACCCTGTTTCTATAAGATTCGACGAATTTGGACGCTTTTTGAACAATATTTGGATGCACCTATTGGAGAACCGATGATCCCAAAAAAGCATATATGCAATAGTATACCAATAATTCTGATTAGATTTTTCACTTATATTTCCTTATTTAACAATAAAACCAAAAACTTGATCTTGAAGAAGAATAAGAATTTAACTTTTAATTTATATATTTTGGGATACTATGCAAGATACGTATCATTATCAAGTAATATATGACTTTTTGATTAAAACCAAAACATCGAACCCACGGGAAAGATATGTAATATGCACTTTTTGAAAAACTTTCTATTTTTAAAAAGATAATTATTTAAACTAAAAAAGTTTTTGGAGTAAGGAAAGTTTAAATATTTTTGGTAATTTTAATTTTTTGACAAAAACAGTTAAAAATATAACTTGAGTTTTTGTAGAAGAAAAGTACTAAGTATGAAAATATCTTTCTCCTTATCATGAATAAGTAATAAGTATATGAATTTTGTTATGGAAGTGTGCATATTATGTTGTGCCAAATATGAGTAATAATATTCTTTACCCTTACTAGAGATGCTATAAAGAACATTGGCTAATTTAAAGTTTAAATTTATGAAGACCGACTAGGCATGGAAGATACTAGCTCTCACACTAGAGTTCCCTCGATTCCCTCCACCTGGGGGATAACATCTCGTATCAGAACCTAAAAGAACAAACAAAGTTGGGGGATTTAACCTGTCACTTTAAAGTCCTCTAACTCTACACCTTTCAATGAATATTTTCCTATTTTTTTGCACTTAATCATATGAACTACATTCTCATTCATACAACCTCGTGTGATTCTTTCCAATTGTTGACTAAGACAATACCAGCCCGGNGTGTAGAAAATGTGATATCATTCCTAAGTTTGTTAGCTTTGAATGGAGGGAAAATTTTATCTAAGATTTTTTGGGCTATGTCATTATAAGTAGCGATTGATCTCAGTGTTAAAGAGTTCAGCCATATCTTAGCTTTATCCCTTGGTGTGAAAGATAATAGTCTTAGTTTAATGACAATGTTAAAGACCCCATTCTACATGAATGTAGCACGTAGTTCTAAGAAGCTAGTCAAGTTAAGGATCGTGTTGTCATTGGGATATCCCTCAAACTGATTTTTCCGAACCATTAGAATGATCATAGGTTTTGGTTCAAATATATTGGCTTCTATGACATGGTGATTAATGTTTATGTGAATTTTCTTTAACAATGGGTTGGCATAATGATACCCTCCCTGTTCAGGTGCACTTGTACTCGGAAATTCACGCAAGTATACACATCGTATTAGTAGTATTGGATTTTTACATTCAAAATATCAATCCCACAGGGACTGAGGGGTTAATGTCTTATAACAAGTTTTAGTCTACTAAAATTAGTTATTACTTTGGAACTTAGATTGGGTTAAAGACTACAAACTAATACTATAGAGTTACAATCAATTTTAAATGTTAAATCCTACAGAAGTCCTACTTAGCTTACTTGGATTATTGATTATCAAGATAAAGAGTTACCCTACCTTACAATGAGATAAGTGGTGTGTAGGAATAACATACTTAGTATTGTAATTGTTGCAAGTGATAAATAGGCGCAATTCTTTACCTTACCCTCTCCCGAGTGCATAAAAAAATTTGTTTAAACTGGTTTTAATTCCTCAAACTCCAATATAAAGCCATCAAAGATTATTTCCTTATCTATTTGTATTTCCCTATGGACTACTTTTCCTTCACCCACTAGTTCAATGTGAATACCCTTATCATTCCTCCATAACTATCCCGAGTCA
>JXCR01143433.1:73834-91815 GCA_002079205.1 Phalaenopsis hybrid cultivar
GAAATGGTTGTAGTGGTCTCTATTGTACATACATAGGAGTCAAGTCAATTTTTTCTAAGTTCTTGGTTGGATTCTAAGTGAGTTTTCTAGGCTAAGTATCTAATTCCATAGGACTACTCCCATCCCGAGATATCTTCCAACTTGCATGCCTTAAAATTAACCATTTTTATATGTGCATTTCATGATTATTTTTAAGGATATTATGCTTTAATGAATTGTATTTTATTTATTTTTGATTTCAGGTACAAGAAATGGAGTTTAAAAAAGGAGCAAAAATAAGTCAAATGAAGCTAAGGAACAAAAATTGACCTGGCGCCTAGGCTCCAAGATGTTCTAGAAGGCTGGCGTCTAAGCAACAGAAATAGTTGGGCTTATATTCGTTGAATTTGGACAAATTTTGAAAAGATGTCTGAAGTAACATTTTGTGATTTCATAGCTTTATGAAGAAAATATTTTCAAACAAAGGGATAGTGGGTTTAGGTAGTTTCGAACGCCATTGTGATGGGCGGCCATCATAGTGAGTGTGCGGTGAGTCTTTATGATTTTGAGTGTTTGTTAAGTCTTATGTAAGTCTTGTGGAGTTAAGATCAGTCAGGAAACTTTAGAGGATTTCATGGGAAAGAGTTTGAGATAAATATTTGTACTTTGTTTAGGTCTTGTCATGTAAACTTGGCTTTTAATATATAATATGTTTTATTTTGGTATCCCAATGAATTCTGAGTAATTTTCTTCTCTTTTTCCTTTTATTAAAAAATAATCATGAGTGGGGTTAGAATGTTTTGAAGATTTCTTTTATTCCATATATTTGTGATGATATTTTTATCAATTCTTAATTTACTCTACAAACTGGTCATTTGTGATGTTAAAATCCATTACAAAACATATTGACTCAGAAGGGCAATGATTTCACCCAACTTGTGAGTACCACAATAAACCTTGGATGGAGGGGAGCTAAGTGCAAGAGGTAGTTCAAATAAATAGGGAGATAAGTTTTTATGGGCGTAGAATTAATGATTTTAGAGTGACAGGCTAAAAAGTTTATCAATTTGGTCTTTATTTTGGAACCTGAGGCCTGGTTGGTCCTAATAGAGAAGGCACAGTGGGTAACCTGCAAGTGAGATGTTAGAATCTACTCAGTACAACTATATCAATTAGAAACTTAACTTTGGATTAGTCAATGTTCTTTAAGCACTCGAGAGAGGGTAAGGAATAGGTATGCTCCTATTTGTCACAAAATCTCATTTTTATTCTTAAGCATCTGATTCCTACACTGATTACAATCTCTTTGCAAGTGGAAAGAATTTTTATTATAATCATACTCCTTTACACATTTGTAGTTTAGAAAATTTGCATCTACTTTTAGCTTTAATTTAGAATTAGTAAACTTTAGTTTANATAGTAAACTTTAGTTTATAACCTGTTACAAAAAAAGTTCAATATTATTCTCCTACAAATTTTGTTTACAGTTAGAGTAGAAATATTTTTAAGTTGACATAGAAATTCACTTATTCCATGTGGGATCGATATTGGGGGTTTTAAAGAAAACTCTATATTAATTGAAACGATATGTATACTTGCGTAGTACCCCTAGTGTGTAAGTCATTAATCAATTTTATAACATATTTATTTTGCACACTAACTACTGAATATAAACTGAGTGAAGTTTTTGACCATCTCTCAGAGCTTAAATAATTGTGTAATTGCAGGTCCAGCCACCAACCCCATCCCTCTTCTTAGGCTCATAAATTACAATTGCTCCTTTTCTTTTTTTCTTATGAATCATGTCAGTGTTACTAAGTAGTGTCCCTTGGGCTCTATTTCTATAGTGTCGCCCAATTGCTTAGGTTGATTCTCTATATTTCTTATGGTGGTAGCTGGGCTTCGTAATTAGTTACTTATCTTCTTCAAAAATAATTTCTTCTCCTTAAACAGATAGTTGGAAGTGAGTTTTTCTTGGGTTACTATTGTCTTAGGTATTCTAATTTTCTAGAAGGCTGGAATGGGTGTTCCACTATTGTTGGTTTCTTATACCCGGGTTGTTATTATGCAATTTAAAACTTGGGTTTTTCTTCTAGCATGGGTTATATGTATTTGAACATATTTTCTATGACATTCAGTTTCCAAAGTAGTGGTGCTAGGATCTCATAGTAGCCCATAAATTATTGCATCACTAGGTAGGCATTCTGGCTCTAAATTCATCCAAAGTTTTTAATTTTTGACAAATAGTTTAGGAGGCAAGGATAACCAGAACTTTTATCTCCTGCACACTCGCTATCTTCTTATAGGTGACTCTCAGAAGGCCATTAAAAGTTGTTTGCTGACATTTCCTCAATGAATGAGTATGTTTTCTTAAATGGTATTAACATAAGAGATCTCTTAGTTGTAGCATCTATGATTGACCTCAAAGATCCCAAAAACACATTATAAATGATTTAGATTGTAAGGGGTTTGGTAGGTCATGACATGGGCATTTTCAAAGAGATTCTTTGATACTCTTTCATGCTTAGTAAATTGATTCTTTATCAAACTCTGTAGCAAATGTGATATCATTCCTAAGTTTGTTAGCTTTGGATTCTTTATCAAACTCTGTAGAAAATGTGATATCATTCCTAAGTTTGTTAGCTTTGGATGGAGGGAAAATTTTATCTAAGAGTTTTTGGGCTATGTCATTATAAGTTGTGATTGATCTCAGTGCTAAAAAGTTCAGCCATATCTTAGCTTTATCCCTTGGGGTGAAAGATAATAGTCTTAGTCTAATGACAGTGTTAAAGACCCCATTCTACATGAACGTAGCACGCCATTCTAAGAAGCTAGTCAAGTTAAGGATAGTGTTGTCATTGGGTTATCCCTCAAACTGATTTTTCTGAACCATTATAATGATCATAGGTTTTGGTCCAAATATATTGGCTTCTACGACATGGTGATTGATGTTTATGTGAATTTTCTTTAACAATGGGTTGGCATAATGATACCCTCCCTGTTCAGGTGCACTTGTACTCTGAAATTCTCGCAAGTATACACATTGTATCAGTAGTATTGGATTTTTACATTCGAAATATCAATCCCATAGGGACTCAGGGGTTAATGTATTATGACAAGTTTTAGTCTACTAAAATTAGTTATTACTTTGGAACTTAGATTGGGTTAAAGACTACAAACTAATACTATAGAGTTACAATCAATTTTAAATGTTAAATCCTACAGAAGTCCTACTTAACTTAATTGGATTATTGATTATCAAGATAAAGAGTTACCCTCCCTTACAATGAGACAAGTGGTGTGTAGGAATAACATACTTAGTATTGTAATTGTTGCAAGTGATAAATAGGCGCAATTCCTTACCTTACCCTCTCCCGAGTGCATAAATAAATTTGTTTAAACTGGTTTTAATTCCTCAAACTCCAATATATAGCCATCAAAGATTATTTCCTTATCTATTTGTATTTCCCTATGGACTACTTTTCCTTCACCCATTAGTTCAATGTGAATACCCTAATCATTCCTCCATAACTATCCCGAGTCAGTATGGATCACAACATGTTTTAATTAATCATTTGGCTAGAATGAAAATTAAATTAAGCATGAAAGAATATTCATAAAATTAAATATGTAAAATAAATTCTAGAAGTATCCTATAATCATACACTACCCACTTACTCATCATAAGAGAAAGGTAAATAGAAACTACTCCCAATGCTTGAAGGAAACAATACATGCCATTCTTTTAAACAAAAGAAATCTACTAGAATTATGCTGACAAAAATTACAAGATGAAAAATAATACAATACTTAGTTTTGTTGTGCAAAAGTGACAAAATAACTCCTTGATAAAGGATCTCTAAATACCTCCTACAATGTTGAGCTCTTCCCTTACAATCACACACAAGTTCCTAACCAACTCTCAAGACAAATAAAAAGAAATTAGCCTACTACAACCAAATTTCTATCCTACGATTCATAAGAACTTCTCCCCAACGTTCTGAAGAGTTCACCCCTTCCAAAGTCACCAACCATGCTCCATGAAACCATCTATATGCCCCAAACTACTCCCCAGATTGTGTGGAGAAAACTGCAAAAAACTGCCCTAGGCAGTTCTGGTGCCCAGGTGTCACCGAGTTGGTGCCTAGACACCAAGCTCTCTGTTTGGTTGGCTGTGTTCTAGCACCTAGGCACCACAGGTATGGCGCCGCCCAGAGGCTGGCGCATAGATGTCGGTTCTCCAATTTTTCCTTTAGCACCTTTTCACCTCTGCTTCATTCCAATTCTTCTCCACGTCATTCCAATTCCCACTTATTTTATTTGCAAGAAAAACATGAAAATACCCTTCTTTAAAGTGCAATTTATTCAATACATAGGTGCTAAAAAGAAAGAAAATTAAGCATGCTTTAAGCAATATCACAGACTCTCTAAGGCGTTAGTCATTTAAACATGATCTCATAAATCCAACATTTATATCTTTGATTTAATCAAGATTTGTAAATAAAAGAGTAAATATATAAATAACAAAATTACAAATATACCCCTATAAATGACCAAAGGATTTTATTATATTTAGATGAGTTAATTCACTATTTTGTGGAATTATGTTATTATTTGCTAGAATTCCTTTGATTTTTCTTTTTTTTTTTATAATTTTATCATTTTTATTTATTTATTTCATGGCTTAACTAACATTTTAAATTGAAATTGTAATCTATTAACATTTTATGATTTTATATCCAAAAGAAAATTAGGAGGATTCATAATAGTCAGAGGCTACTCATGAACCAAATTTTATTTAATTTTGCATTATATGTGAACTTTAGGAACCTACTACCTTTAAAATAGGACGTTGATGATACTTTCCATGGCAAAAATATTTGAACTTTTTGAGATAAAATTATAACCTCAATTGGGAGCTTTCTTAAGTAGTCTCAACTATATAAGACAAAATTAACTATAAGGACTTGTCCCTATAGGAAGATGTGAACTCTATAACATGTACATCAACCTAAATTCTCTGGTAGTTAGCTTTTGTAAGGTCTCCTTCGTAGTTATATCTTCTGAGTTGATTCTACTTTGGATTTATGTTTTGGAATTATCAATGCAAAAAATTAACTTTATGAAGACTTTCCAAATACTTCTTTTTGTTTGTTTTCATTATTCCCTACCCTAGTCTTCTAATTTCTCACCTCTCAGTTCACCCACATAATCTAAGATGAAGAACTATTCAGAGAAGAAGGCAACATAACAGAAAACAAGCCGGTGACTCCTCAATGATAACAACGGCGATGCCAAGCAAATGACGAAGCGACAACACTATGGTCATTGGCCATGATGGTAGGAGCAAACAAAAGCCACAAATTAGCAAAAGAAAAATGGCTTTAATATTTTGATATAAATATTTTTTAGTAACATTGTTTATTTTTTGCCAAGATATACCGGCAAAAGAATAGAATATGATTACATATTTCATTCAAACAACTTGTTAGTAAATAGTTAAAATCCATTTCAGTCACCGAAATTAATAAAATAAAAAATAAAAATTAAGGTCAACACAAAAAACATAATAATTTTACTCAAACTCACTTAATTAATGATCATGTACTGTTGCACCAACTAAAGATTTTATTATTATTTAATTACGGAGAAAATGTAACTCTAATTATTCAAATTAAAATGTATGATGACATCACCCTTCTTATAATACTTAGAGTAGCTGAGAGATAATAAATTCTCTAAGAATTTTTAATAAAATAATCTTATTAATGGATACATTATGAAATCCATCCCTCTTTCAACCCTCAAGACAAACTTACAGAGTGTCATCCATAAAAAAATTTGCATACCACATTTTTTTCAGAGGACAAAACTTAAGCTTTACAACTTGACTTTCTACTAAAAATTTATTAGTGAATACAATAAGATTTATATAAAGATAATGGCATCTATGCTTGATGATTTCCATTCTATCAATAGAGCACAAATCAACCAAATAAAGTTCATGNCTTCTAGTAAAAATTTATTAGTGAATATCATAAGATTTATATATAGAAAATGGCATCTATGCTTGATGATTTCCATTCTATCAATAGAGCACAAATCAACCAAATAAAGTTCATGCAAATCACATCTAATACCTTATAGCAATTCTCAAGTGAAGTCCCTGAATCAAATATGAGATTTCATCCTTTTTTTTCTAACTAGAAGCACTATGGATATTCTCTTAAAGCTTCCATTTTGATATTTGTAACTAGAAATTTTATTTCATATTTTAATTTGATTGGTTAACTACAAAATATGAGATTCTCCAATTAGGGTAGAAAAGTTGTAGAAATAGAACTGAATAAGGTCTTTATTCTACCACATTCATGTGTGAATTTAAAATATTTCCATAAATATCATACTATTTGGTATTGAAATTGCGATTATTGCAAGCGCTCTAGTCATATTGTTTGAATAATGTAATTGATGCTTTTATAACATAATAATGTGTTTTTGTTAAGGATCATGTTCAATATGAAATGACATCATTTGTCAAATACCATAGCGTCTGAGTCCTCTATACTATGATCAATAAGCATCATATTAATATCTAAAACTCTTTTAAGAATTTTACAAAGCAAAATCCAGCAAATTTTTTTAATATATGTTCAAACCCTAACTAATAATACCCAAATAACCTACAAAAGTTTTAACATTTAAGTCACAAGCTCAAGTTTTTTTTTTGTTTTTTGAACAATTCTTACAATCATATGAATCAACACATTTTTAGCATCATGAGTGCTTTGTATAATTATATAATCTTAGAAATTTCCTCTTTATTTACTCTCTCTATAGTGTAGACTCATTAAATTGTTTTTTTTTTCATAGTTATGGTTGGGAAATACTATAATTTTATGTAAGGGATATTGACTCATTTCTTCTTTTATAAGACATTCCTCTTTTATATTATATTGCTTGTGGATATTAGGTGTGAAAAACATTGCTCCTTTGATTAGATTATAATTTTAGTATGTTGCTCGTGAGATATTGGGTGTGAAAAACATTGCTCCTTTGATTAGATTGTACTTATAGTATTAGAACAAGCTCATATACCATGTCAATTCAATCTTCTAGTGTTTGAGGCTTGGTAAATACACTCGTAGAACTACATTATGACATAGCAAAAACATAGACACACAAAAGAACCTACAAAAGTTCAAAGTAGTAAGAAGAGAGCCAATAGTTAGCTAAATATTAGTTTGATTATCAATTAGATGAGCCAAGTGAGAAATGAACATAACAAAATGTTGGTGAAATCATTCGCATTTGGTAAGTGAAGTCTTCAAAAACTATTTGGTTAATGCATGAAGCAAATCATTATGGTGTTGAAGGAGTTTCTCAGGGAAGAATGGTGGCTCCAATAGACATAACACACGTGAACCACTCAACATATGAGTTTGTTCCCAATCATCACTTGCCTCATTGCATTGGTGGCATCAACATCACCGTCGACACTTTCCTCTCTGAGGCTACCACTATTAACTATGATTCAATTTTGGCCACTCACACCTCAAAGTCTCTTATTATTTCTCCTAAAAATTATTCAACTTTCCAAGGTTGTTAATGATAATATATTTAAGTTGAAGATAGTTTAGATGACAGGAAACTAATTGACATAGTATTGGCTTACAATATATAATTAGTAATAAATATAACTAATATATAACTTATCTTATTTAAACTAAATTATTGCGTTTAAATAGATTGAATAAGGAGTTAGAGAGTGAGGAGAACTAAGTAGATTTTATTCGAACGGTATTTTATTTTAAGCAACCAGAACTTCATAGAGGAGTTTTTTCAACAATAGCATTTAAATGCGGTTTTCTAAAAGGCAATGTGCCCTCAACGAACCCTAAGCTAAGCTTAATCAGTCTTATAAATTTTCTACTTATAGTATGTCATATTGATATGTTCAACTTTTGTTTGTCTTTCATGTCTTTCAGAGTAGATATTATAAATTTCGACATCTAATATAAAACATATTAATGGTCTTGCCTCGAACATATGGAGAGATTAACATAAATGAGTTTCACTTAGTGCTTAATTCAAACACATTTTTAGCATCATGATTGCTTAATATAACTATTCTATGAGTTTCCACTAGCCCCATAAATACTTACTCCCCAAGTATGAACTGTCAACTTCTTGCATTTCTTTGACAAGAGATTATAAAAAAATTTAATTTTGTAAAGAATCCGCACGCAGTATGTGGAATTCGTTCGCTATTCGCGGGAAGTTGGCGCAGAGGATGGCGAGCCGAGCGGACAAAGGACAAATTTTTAAGTTTCAAGTAAAGATTTAAAATCCACACCCCTCCCTCCACTTCGTCTTCTACCTCCCATCACTTCTCCTGTAATCAGTTTGAGTCCGAAAAAGTTTCTTCTCTGCTTGTCTTTTACTTAGAATCAGTTCTGCTGTAATCTGTTTCAGTCCGAAACAACTTCGCCTGAAGGATTCGTCTCCGAATACTTCGTCGCCTTCACCTATCTGAAACCACATCGCCTCTGCTTCGAAAGTATTTGTCTCCGAATACTTTGTCGCCTTCTCCTATCCGAAACCACTTTGCAGCTTTTTTCTTTTCAAAATACGTTCAAGAATGTTGACTGCCACAGCCTCTGCTTGCGCCGTCGCAATTCACGGGTTGCTTCATTCCTTTCGCCAACATATGCATAAACCTCCAGTAAAATTCCCCATCTCTTCATTCCACTTTTCTAACACTTTTCTCAATCTACCCGCTTCCAAAAAACCGTGCCAACCTATGGCAATCAAGAAGAATTTCTATCCTGAATCTCTGAACAACTTCTTGAATTTAAACCGAGATTCCCCTGTTTCTACTGTTGCGCACACACAGAACGCCGCTAAAGACCAAACAACACCAAAGGTGAAACTCACACCCAAGGTGAAACTCTTGTGCAGCTTTGGTGGCAAGTTTATGCGCCAACATGGTGACGGAAATCTACAATACATTGGTGGACAATCACGCATTATTGCCATCAGTCGTGATACCACTATTCAGGAGTTTTATTGCAAGATGCAGCATATCTATGGCCGTCCTGTTCGCATCTGCTACCAACTTCCCGATGAAAGTCTCGACACTCTTGTCTCGGTTTATTCTACTGAGGATTTTGAGAATATGATGGAGGAGACAGATTATCTCTCAAGAGCCTCAAAATATGAATCCACTAAGCTTTGGTTATTTCTCTTCTCTTCATCCGGTCTAGAGGATGTTTCGGGTATATTCGATAGTACAGTTCTTAATGATTGCGGGCTGAGTTATATTAACACAACCAATAAAGCATTCGCTTCTGAGCCAAATGTCAACAGGAGGAATTCGAAAGCCGACACTATACATGCCACATCCACTGTAAACTTAAGTGCAAGATGTGAAGAATTCAACATTAAATGTATGTATGATACTATAATTTTCGCTATTATTGTGACAATTTTTTTCTCTTAATATATTAATAAAATATTTTATAGGGAATGATGATATTTCAGCGCTAGAGCAACAGAAACTTCCAGCCCATTCCAATGTTGTTGACACGAGAAATGTGGGCAACCAATTTGGCAAGGTGAAACTCCTCTGCAGCTTTGGCGGAAAGTTTATGCCCCAGCGTAGTGAAGGAAATCTACGTTATGTTGGCGGGCAATCACGTATTATTGCCATCCGTCGTGATACCACCATTCACAAGTTTTTATACAAGATGCAGAATGTCTATGGCGGCCCTGTTCGCATCTGCTACCAACTTCCTGATGAAAGTCTCGACACTCTTGTCTTGGTTTCCTCTATTGAGGATTTTAAGAATATGATGGAGGAGATTGAGTGTCTCTCAAAAGCTTCAAAATGTGGATGTACTAAGCTTTGGTTATTTCTCTTCTCCGTATTCGGTCAAGAGGATCTTTCAGATAGATTCAATAGTACAGTTTTTAATTATTGCGGGCTGAGTTCTATTAACACAACCAATAAAACACTCGCTTTTGAGACAAATGTCAACGGGAGGCATTCGAAAGAAGACACTATACATGTCACCTCCACTCTAAACATAAACGCAAGAGATAAAGTATTCATCAATGAAGGTATGTCTGATACTATACTTTTCAATATTATTGTTATGTTTTTTCTATTAATATATTAATAAAATATTCTATAATGAATGATGATATTTCAGCATTGGAGCATCAGAAATTTTCAGCTCATTCCAATGTAGTTGACATGAGAAATGTGAGCAACCAGCTTGACAAAGATATTAGAAGGCGACCGATGCATCAACAACAACCACATGGTTACAGAACATATGATGCAAGTTTAAAAAGGCTTCGGTCTCAGCTTTCAGACATATTCAATAACAACCGCATGAATAATATAAACTAGTATTTATGATCTAGTTAAGCGAAGAAAAAGTTAGTTCTTTAGTCATTTGTAAAGCATGTTATTATTTTTTTAAGCAAAAAGTTTTTGTCATTACATTATGTAATAAATGATGCATTTAAAGCGAGAAAATCATTGTTCTTCTCTTCATTATTTTTATTTTTATGTTAACATGTATGTTATGAAATTCAAATGTGTTCAATTCCTTCTAAAAATTCTTGAGATGAAATGCCCCTTAATTTTGAATCTTTATGCATTGTATTACTTTATTAAAAAAGACGTAAACTATTCTCTTCTTCTATGACGAATTAAATTTCTTTGATTATTCAATATCATTATGGTCTTATTCATTCATTGTCAAAGCTGAGAGACTCACCTAAAAATAATATAAGTAAAATATGAAGCATCAATTATATATATTTATATATATATGATTAGAAATTAAAGAGAAGCAAGTCACTGTACAAGTAAAAAAGAATATTTAAGTCCACATGATACACATGCATAGCATAAGCAGAATTAGATAAAAGAACAGTAGATTTAGATTCATACAAGAATTAAAAATCGAATGATTCAGAAGAAAAAATCATCATAAAGACAAAAACAAATAAGACATTTCTCCATCTATCCTAGGATATGCTAAAGTTTCTTGAGGACTCCTTATGCCAACTATGATATATTAGAAGAGCCAAGAAGAAAGGTTGACTAAAACACTTAAGATTATCTATGGTGGATCTATTAAATCTATTGAATCAATCAAAGCTCAGTAGGATAGGTCACTGGCTCATTATCTAAGGACTTAATGCAGTATAAAATGAGATACATATATCATGAAATGGTTTGCTTGAAAAGCTGAGAGCTAGCTAGGGTCAACTTGGTAGACCAAATTCAGTGGAGTTAGCGAAGGCCAAAAACCCCAATTAGTACAAGAAAATGAATCTCATCCGCGGGACGTCTTGTTAGGTGAGGACGCCGCACCTACGACTAACCGTTGCGATCCAAGAGAGGTTCTATATATATTTTTCTCTGCCCAATCATTGTCGATGTCCACACCTTCCGCATTTGTAGGCAATATTTGCGATCCAAGAAAATGAATCTCATCCGCAGGTGTTGATATATAAATATATAGAAATTGGGTGGTATGTATTGAAATGTCCCAAAATAGAATTATAATATNAGTCATTTAAACATGATCTCATAAATCTAACATTTATATCTTTGATTTAATCAAAATTTGTAAATAAAAGAGTAAATATATAAATAAAAAAATTACAAATGTACCCCTATACATGAACAAAGGATTTTATTATATTTAGATGAGTTAATTCACTATTTTGTGGAATTATGTTATTATTTTCTAGAATTCCTTTGATTTTTCTTTTTTTTTTATAATTTTATCATTTTTATTTATTTATTTCATGGCTTAACTAACATTTTAAATTAAAATTGTANATCCCTGAATCAAATATGGGTTTCATCCTTTTTTTTCTAACTAGAAGCACTATGGATATTCTCTTAAAGCTCCCATTTTGATATTTGTAACTAGAAATTTAATTTCATATTTTAATTTGATTGGTTAACTACAAAATATAAGATTCTCCAATTAAGGTAGAAAAGTTGTGGAAATAGAACAGAATAAGGTCTTTATTCTATCACATTCATGTGTGAAATTAAAATATTTCCATATATATCATACTATTTGGTATTGAAATTGCAATTATTGCAAGCGCTCTAGTCGTTTGAATCATGTAATTGATGCTTTTATAACATAATAAGGTGTTTTTGTTAAGGATCATGTTCAATATGAAATGGCATCATNATACTAGAATTATGCTGACAAAAATTACAAGATGAAAAATAATACAATACTTAGTTTTTTCTGTGCAAAAGTGACAAAAAAATTCCTTGATAAAGGATCTCTAAATACCTCCTACAATGTTGAGCTCTTCCCTTACAATCACACACAAGTTCCTAACCAACTCTCAAGACAAATAAAAAGAAATTAGCCTACTACAACCAAATTTCTATCCTACGATTCATAAGAACTTCTCCCCAACGTTCTGAAGAGTTCACCCCTTCCAAAGTCACCAACCATGCTCCATGAAACCATCTATATGCCCCAAACTACTCCCCATATTGTGTGGAGAAAACTGCAAAAAACTGCCCTAGGCAGTTCTGATGCCCAGGTGTCACCGAGTTGGTGCCTAGACAGCAAGCTCTCTGTTTGGTTGGCTGTGTTCTAGCACCTAGGCACCACATGTATGGCGCCGCCCAGAGGCTGGCGCATAGATGTCGGTTCTCCAATTTTTTCCTTTAGCACCTTTTCACCTCTGCTTCATTCCAATTCTTCTCCACGTCATTTCAATTCCCACTTATTGTATTTGCAAGAAAAAACATGAAAATACCTTTCTTTAAAGTGCAATTTATTCAATAAATAGGTGCTAAAAAGAAAGAAAATTAAGCATGCTTTAAGCAATATCACAGACTCTCTAAGGTGTTAGTCATTTAAACATGATCTCATAAATCTAACATTTATATCTTTGATTTAATCAAAATTTGTAAATAAAAGAGTAAATATATAAATAAAAAAATTACAAATGTACCCCTATACATGAACAAAGGATTTTATTATATTTAGATGAGTTAATTCACTATTTTGTGGAATTATGTTATTATTTTCTAGAATTCCTTTGATTTTTCTTTTTTTTTTATAATTTTATCATTTTTATTTATTTATTTCATGGCTTAACTAACATTTTAAATTAAAATTGTAATCTATTAACATTTTATGATTTTATATCGTAAAGAAAATTAGGAGGATTCATAATAGTGAGAGACTACTCATGAAACCAAATTTTATTTAATTTTACATTATATGTGAACTTTAGGAACCTACTACCTTTAAAATAGGACTTTGATGATACTTTCCATGGCAAAAATATTTGAACTTTTTGAGATAAAATTATAACCTCAATTGGGAGCTTTCTTAAGTAGTCTCAACTATATAAGACTAAATTAACTATAAGGACTTGTCCTTATAGGAAGATGTGAACTCTATAACATGTACATCAACCTAAATTCTCTGGTAGTTAGCTTTTGTAAGGTCTCCTTCGTAGTTATGTCTTCTGAGTTGATTCCACTTTGGATTTATGCTTTGGAATTATCAATGCAAAGAATTAACTTTATGAAGGCTTTCCAAATACTTCTTTTTGTTTGTTTTCATTATTCCCTACCCTAGTCTTCTAATTTCTCACCTCTCAGTTCACCCACATAATCTAAGATGAAGAATTATTCAGAGAAGAAGGCAACATAACAGAAAACAAGTCGGTGACTCCTCAATGATAATAATGACGATGCCAAGCAAATGACGAATTGATGATTGCATAAAAGGAGCGACAACACTAAGGTCATTGGCCATGATGGTAAGAGCAAACAAAAGCCACAAATTAGCAAAAGCAAAATGGCTTTAATACTTTGATATATATATTTTTAGTAACATTGTTTATTTTTTGCCAAGATATATCGGCAAAAGAATAGAATATAATTGCATATTTTATTCAAACAACTTGTTAGTAAATAGTTAAAATCCATTTCAGTCACCGAGATTAATAAAATAAAAAATAAAAAATAAGGTCAACACAAAAAACATAATAATTTAACTCAATTTCACTTAATTAATGATCATGTAATGTTGCTCCAGCTAAAGATTTTATTATTATTTAATTACGGAGAAAATGTAACTCTAATTATCCAAATTAAAATGTATGATGACATCACCCTTCTTATAATACTTAGAGTAGCCGAGAGATAATAAATTCTATAAGAATTTTTAATAAAATAATCTTATTATTGAATACATTATGAAATCAATCCCTCTTTCAAACCTCATGACAAACTTACAGAGTGTCATCCATAAAAAAATTTGGATACCACATTTTTTTCAGAGGACAAAACTTAAGCTTACAACTTGGCTTTCTACTAAAAATTTATTAGTGAATATCATAAGATTTATATAAAGATAATGGCATCTATGCTTGATGATTTCCATTCTATCAATAGAGCACAAATCAACCAAATAAAGTTCATGCAAATCACATCTAATACCTTATAGCAATTCTCAAGTGAAGTCCCTGAATCAAATATGAGATTTCATCCTTTTTTTTCTAACTAGAAGCACTATGGATATTCTCTTAAAGCTTCCATTTTGATATTTGTAACTAGAAATTTTATTTCATATTTTAATTTGATTGGTTAACTACAAAATATCAGATTCTCCAATTAGGGTAGAAAAGTTGTGGAAATAGAGCTGAATAAGGTCTTTATTCTACCACATTCATGTGTGAAATTAAAATATTTCCATATATATCATACTATTTGGTATTGAAATTGCGATTATTGCAAGCGCTCTAGTCATGTTGTTTGAATCATGTAATTGATGTTTTTATAACATAATAAAGTGTTTTTGTTAAGGATCATGTTCAATATGAAATGACATCATTTGTCAAATACCATAGCTTCTGAGTCCTCTATACTATGATCAATAAGCATCATCTTAATATCTAAAACTCTTTTAAGAATTTTACAAAGCAAAATCCAGGAAAAAAATTTAATATATGTTCAAACTCTAACTAATAATACCCAAATAACCTACAAAAGTTTTAACATATAAGTCACAAGCTCAAGCTTTTTTTGTTTTTTGAACAATTCTTACAATCATATGAATCAACACATTTTTAGCATCATGAGTGCTTTGTATAATTATATAATCTTAGAAATTTCCTCTTTATTTACTCTCTCTATAGTGTAGACTCATTAAATTGTTTTTTTTCATAGTTATGGTTCGGAAATACTGTAATTTTCTGTAAGGGATATTGGCTCATTTCTTCTCTTATAAGACATTCCTCTTTTATGTTATATTGCTTGTGGATATTAGGTGTGAAAAACATTGCTCCTTTGATTAGATTGTAATTTTAGTATGTTGCTCGTGAGATATTGGGTGTGAAAAACTTTGCTCCTTTGATTAGATTGTACTTATAGTATTAGAACAAGCTCATATACCATGTCAATTCAATCTTCTAGTGTTTGAGGCTTGGTAAATACACTCATAGAACTACATTATGACATAGCAAAAACATAGACACACAAAAGAACCTACAAAAGTTTAAAGTACTAAGAAGAGAGCCAACATTTAGCTAAATATTAGTTTGATTATCAATTAGATGAGCCAAGTGAGAAATGAACAGAACAAAATGTTGATGAAATCATTCTCATTTGGTAAGTGAAGTCTTCAAAAACTATTTGGTTAATGCATGAAGCAAATCATTATGGTGTTGAAGGAGTTTCTCAAGGAAGAATTGTGGCTCCAATAGACATAACACACATGTACCACTCAATATATGAATTTCTTCCCAACCATCAATTGCCTCATTGCATTGGTGGCAACAACATCACCGTCGACACTTTCTTCTCTGAGGCTACGACTATTAACTATGATTCAATTTTGGCTACTCACACGTTAAAGTCCTTTATTATATCTCCTAAAAATTATTCAACTTTCCAAGGTTGTTAATGATAATATATTTAAGTTGAAGATAGTTTAGATGACAGGAAACTAATTGACATAGTATTGGCTTACAATATATAATTAGTAATAAATATAACTAATATATAATTTATCTTATTTAAACTAAATTATTGCTTTTAAATAGATTGAATAAGGAGTTAGAGAGTGAGGAGAAAACAAAGTAGATTGTATTCGAACGATATTCTATTTTAAGCAACCAGAACTTCATAGAGGAGTTTTTTCAGCAGTAGCATTTAAATGCGGTTTTCTAAAAGGCAATGTGCCCTCTACGAACCCTAAGCTAAGCTTAATCAGTCTTATAAATTTTCTACTTATAATATGTCATATTGATATGTTCAATTTTTGTTAGTCTTTCATGTCTTTCAGAGTAGATATTATAAATTTCGACATCTAATATAAACCATATTAATGGTCTTACCTCGAACATATGGAGAGATTAACATAAATGAGTTTCACTTAGTGCTTAATTCAAACACTTTTTTAGCATCATGATTGCTTAATATAACTATTCTATGAGTTTCCACTAGCCCCATAAATACTTACTCCCCAAGTATGAACTGTCAACTTCTTGCATTTCTTTGACAAGAGATTATAAAAAAATTTAATTTTGTAAAGAATCCGCACGCAGTATGTGGAATTCGTTCGCTATTCGCGGGAAGTTGGCGCAGAGGATGGCGAGCCGAGCGGACAAAGGACAAATTTTTAAGTTTCAAGTAAAGATTTAAAATCCACACCCCTCCCTCCACTTCGTCTTCTACCTCCCATCACTTCTCCTGTAATCAGTTTGAGTCCGAAAAAGTTTCTTCTCTGCTTGTCTTTTACTTAGAATCAGTTCTGCTGTAATCTGTTTCAGTCCGAAACAACTTCGCCTGAAGGATTCGTCTCCGAATACTTCGTCGCCTTCACCTATCTGAAACCACATCGCCTCTGCTTCGAAAGTATTTGTCTCCGAATACTTTGTCGCCTTCTCCTATCCGAAACCACTTTGCAGCTTTTTTCTTTTCAAAATACGTTCAAGAATGTTGACTGCCACAGCCTCTGCTTGCGCCGTCGCAATTCACGGGTTGCTTCATTCCTTTCGCCAACATATGCATAAACCTCCAGTAAAATTCCCCATCTCTTCATTCCACTTTTCTAACACTTTTCTCAATCTACCCGCTTCCAAAAAACCGTGCCAACCTATGGCAATCAAGAAGAATTTCTATCCTGAATCTCTGAACAACTTCTTGAATTTAAACCGAGATTCCCCTGTTTCTACTGTTGCGCACACACAGAACGCCGCTAAAGACCAAACAACACCAAAGGTGAAACTCACACCCAAGGTGAAACTCTTGTGCAGCTTTGGTGGCAAGTTTATGCGCCAACATGGTGACGGAAATCTACAATACATTGGTGGACAATCACGCATTATTGCCATCAATCGTGATACCACTATTCAGGAGTTTTATTGCAAGATGCAGCATATCTATGGCCGTCCTGTTCGCATCTGCTACCAACTTCCCGATGAAAGTCTCGACACTCTTGTCTCGGTTTATTCTACTGAGGATTTTGAGAATATGATGGAGGAGACAGATTATCTCTCAAGAGCCTCAAAATGTGAATCCACTAAGCTTTGGTTATTTCTCTTCTCTTCATCCGGTCTAGAGGATGTTTCAGGTATATTCGATAGTACAGTTCTGAATGATTGCGGGCTGAGTTATATTAACACAACCAATAAAGCATCCTCTTCTGAGGCAAATGTCAACAGGAGGAATTCGAAAGCCGGCACTATACATGCCACCTCCACTATAAACTTAAGTGCGAGATGTGAAGAATTCAACATTAAATGTATGTATGATACTATAATTTTCGCTATTATTGTTACAATTTTTTTCTCTTAATATATTAATAAAATATTTTATATGGAATGATGATATTTCAGCGCTGGGGCAACAGAAACTTTCAGCCCATTCCAATGTTGTTGACACGAGAAATGTGGGCAACCAACTTGGCAAGGTGAAACTC
>JXCR01143437.1:4812-20109 GCA_002079205.1 Phalaenopsis hybrid cultivar
TAGTTATATAATAATATATTATATATATTTATGTCTAAGTTTAAATCATAACACCTTATGTGGCAATGTGGTCAAGGTCTTCTTTTATATAGATTTGATCCAGGTTCGAATCCCACACTTTACATCTATTTTTCTCAATTTTAGTTCACGAGCCGATTTCGAACACGAGCCGATTTCGAACACGAGCTATTTCGAACGAGCCGAACACGAGCCAAGCCTGAGCTCGCTCAAGCTCGGCTCGTTTACAGCCCTAACAATGAAGTTCATCTATTGTAGGATTGGCATAATCTAATAAAGGTCTAAACTCTTGATGAATTTTAACATTTTGATTGTTTTGGTTTGTTATTTCTGTAATTTTTTTAGATTTTTCCAGATTTTTAAATTTTTTTATTTTTTTTTATTTTTTAACAATTCTTTCTAATTTAGAATTGTATGGCACCAGACTTTCAGAACCTGAACTACGCATACACTAACATAAAATAAAAATTAAAAAAACTCACAAAATAAAATATAATAATTGTTAAAGTTTAAATAAGACTTTCTAAAAATAGAAATTTGCTTTTTAATCAAATAGTATCCCCGGCAACGGCGCCAAAAATTTGATCTCGACTGTTTATATGCAACAGTATAACAATGTATCTGATTATATTTTTACTTATATTTTCTTACTTTGCAAGAGAGTCAAAACTTGATCCTGAAGAAAATAAGAATTTGACTTTTCAATTTATAAATATATTGGCATACTACGCAAGTATACGTATCGTTATCAAGTAATATAGGACTTTTTTATTAAGACCTGAATCCATAGAAAAATTATGCAATATGCTCTATTGAATAGCAAACTTTCTATTTTAAAAAGTTAATTACTTAAACTAGAGATGTATTTGTAGTAATTAAAATTCAATTTTTTTTGGTATTTTTGATATTTTGACAAAATAGTAACAATTTAAAAAGATAACTTGAGTTTATGTAAAAGAAAAGCACTGAATTTAAAAATATCTTTCTCCTTATCATGAATCAGTAATAAACATAGGAATTCTGTTGTGGAAGTATGCAAATTGTTTTGTGTCAAATAGGAGCAAATATATTCTTTACCCTTACTAGAGATGCTATAAAGAACATTGGCTAATTGATAGTTTGAATAGTTCTGAAGACCGATTAGGTAGGGAAGATACTAGCTCTCACTCTAGAGTTCCCTCGATTCCCCCCACCTGGGGGCTAACATCTCGTATCAGAATCTAAAACAATAAACCAAGTTTGGGGCTTTAACCTGTCACTTTAAAGTCCTCTAACTCTATATGCTTCAATGATTATTTCCTTATTTATTTGCACTAAATCATATGAATTACATTCTCACTTATACAACCTCATGTGATTCTTTTCAAATGTTGACTGAGACAATACCAGCCCGGTTCTTACATGTTCTCACAATAAATTTTAAAATCTGGATAGACTAAATCAAAAAGTACATGTAATTGAATCATCACAACTTCTTCCAACATTAAAAATTAATACTCTCCACAACTCTCATCCAACACTTTAATTACTTATCAGTTTAAGAAGAAAGATAAAGAAAACTACTCAGAACCCATGGAGAAAATAAAACCACACTTTAGTTTAAAAGTAGAAATCATTGTCAAACCAACAAGACTTGGAGAAAACAAAACCACACTTTAGTTTAAAAGTAGAAATCATTGTCAAACCAACAAGAAGTAAAAACAAAACCACACTTTAGTTTAAAAGTAGAAATCATTGTCAAACCAACAAGAAGTCTCAAAACCAAAAGTAGTCTAAAACAAAAAGATAAAAACTTATCTCAAGTCCTCCACCAAACTCTTGAAGTTCCATTGAACCTCTTCTCTTTTACAATCAAAAACTCTTGAAGTTCCTTTGAAAATCACACTTTAGTTTAAAAGAAGAAATCATTGTCAAACCAAAACAAGTCCATGGAGAAAACAAAACCATACTTTAGTTTAAAAGTAGAAATCATTGTCAAACCAACAAGAAGTCTCGATTAAAAACCAAAAGTAGTCTAAAACAAAAAGATAAAAACTTATCTCAAGTCCTCCACCAAACTCTTGAAGTTCCATTGAACCTCTTCTCTTTTACAATCATCAACAATAAGTCTCAATTAAAACCAAAAGTAGTCTAAAATAAAAGATAAAAACTTATCTCAACAATAACAAGTCTCAATTAAAATCAAAAGTAGTCTAAAACAAAAGATAAAAACTTATCTCAAGTCCTAAGTCTCAATTAAAACCAAAAGTAGTCTAAAACAAAAAGATAAAAACTTATCTCAAGTCCTCTCCCATTTCAATTAAAACCAAAAGTAGTCTAAAACAAAAGATAAAAACTTATCTCAAGTCCTCCACCAATCTTGAATTTCCTTTGAATCTGTTTAAGATAAAAGGTCAAAACGTATCTCAAATCTTCCACCAAACTCTTGAAGTTCATTTGAATCTCTTCTCTTTTACAACACTCTTAACTCTCANAAATTCTGTTGTGGAAGTTTGCAAATTATTTTGTGTCAAATAAGAGCAATTATATTCTTTACCCTTACTAGAGATGCTATAAAGAACATTGGCTTATTGATAGTTTGAATAGTTCTGAAGACCGATTAGGTATGGAAGATACTAGCTCTCACTCTAGAGTTCCCTCGATTCCCCCCACCTGAGGGCTAACATCTCGTATCAGAATCTAAAACAATAAACCAAGTTTGGGGCTTTAACCTGTCACTTTAAAGTCCTCTAACTCTATACGCTTCAATGATTATTTCCTTATTTATTTGCACTAAATCATATGAATTACATTCTCACTCATACAATCTCATGTGATTCTTTTCAATTGTTGACTGAGACAATACCAGCCCGGTTCTTACATGTTCTCACAATAAATTTTAAAATCTGGATAAACTAAATCAAAAAGTACATGTAATTGAATCATCACAACTTCTTCCAACATTAAAAATTAATGCTCTCCACAACTTCCATCCAACACTTTAATTACTTATCAGTTTAAGAAGAAAGATAAAGAAAACTACTCAGAACCCATGGAGAAAATAAAACCACACTTTAGTTTAAAAGTAGAAATCATTGTCAAACCAACAAGAAGTTTCGATTAAAACCAAAAGTAGTTTAAAAATAAAAGGTCAAAACATATCTCAAATCTTCCACCAAACTCTTAAAGTTCATTTGAATCTCTTCTCTTTTACAACACTCTTAACTCTCAAAATAAAACTAAAAACAAAAAGGATAAAGTAAATTTTTGTGGTGCCTGAAAATCTCTCCCTTTTTAAGCACTTTTCAGGACTTCAAGCACCCCTTTCCAGGACTTTCAAGCACCCCTTTCAAATGTCTCAACTTCCTTCTTTTATAAATTTTTCAAGAGGTGCCTTGGGAACTCTTCAAAATATGTCCAAATTCGATGTATTCTCCAAGGGATGTCTGCTTTCGCTAGTCTTTTAATAATATTTTTGTTCCTAGCATTCATAACCACCCTCTTTAGTCAATAGGTGCCTCAAATACCTCTTCAAAATTTGCCCAAATGAAGAAAACCACCAAATAACTACCNAGGAACTCTTCAAAATATGTCCAAATTTGATGTATTCTCCAAGGGATGTCTGCTTTCACTAGTCTTTTAATAATATTTTTGTTCCTAGCATTCATAACCACCATCTTTAGTCAATAGGTGCCTCAAATACCTCTTCAAAATTTGCCCAAATGAAGAAAACCACCAAATAACTACCTCTGACGCTTAAGTGCAGGGCCTATGGCGCTTAGGAGCGTCCATCTTTGTTTAACCGGCGCTTAAGCGCAGGATCTGGCGCTTATGCGCCAAAATACTTTAGCACAATTTTCATCTCTTTACTCCAAATTTGATCATTTTTCACTCCTTTTAGCATTTTTCACTTTTTTACTTGTACTTGAAAGAAAAACCCACAAATATCTTCCAGTAGAGCGCAATATCTCAAAAATAGGTATAAAATTGAATCTAAAAGCACTATATATTTTAGGTATATCAGTAGTCACTCGTATGGCTATAAAAGTATAAATAGAGGATTTTAAAGTCTCAATTGAAGCATATCCAAATATTTCAACTAAGGGTGTCAGAATGTGACCCAACATATCAACCTAAACTTGGCTCATAAAATTCAAATTCAGGTTGACCCAAATTTTTTTGTGGTTTGATTCATGTAAGGATTTGCTAACTAGTTTAAATTTTTGGATTGGGCTCTGGTTATCCTGTCAATCTGCGATAGACACTTAACACAAAATTGACTCAAAATCGACCCTCCAACCTAAAATTGACCAAAATTGACTCAAAATCAATAAAAATTTGTCATAATATCTGTTATATTTTATGTTAAATAGGCTATGAGGGTCAGGTCTGGTTGGCGGATTGAATGCAGGTTGAGTTTTGGTTTGACTTTTTGGGTGTTTAATATTCAAGTTTTGCTCAAGTCAAGTAGTTTTGGGTTGGGTCAACTTAGATCTAAGGTCAATTTTAGATTTAAGCTGAACCTGATCCACAAACCCGATTTGACACGTCTAATCTCAACGCAAATGTAATTTCTTTTATATCCAATCTTATATTTATTATTCTTTCTTCTATCCCCAAGCCCTCAATATAAATTGTTCTCTAACTTAAGTGAAATCTTTTAAAAAGGCAGACTTAGGATAATTTAATGATATACATTTATATAAATCTATATCGAAACTATTAATGATTAACAAATATTGCTCTCGTGCTGAAAAATGAAAGAACTTACATTGTTTTGAAAATTATTATGCTAATATTAAATTAAAAAAATTTAAAAAAAAAACACTATTATGCTAATGCATGTGGTTCCTTGATGTATTTTATGCAAAATAAAAAGACAATGNAGTCAATTTTAGATTTAAGCTGAACCTGATCCACAAATCCGATTTGACACGTCTAATCTCAACGCTAATGTAATTTCTTTTATATCCAATCTATTATTATTCTTTCTTCTATCTCCAAGCCCTCAATATAAATTGTTCTCTAACTTGAGTGAAATCTTTTAAAAAGGCAGACTTAGGATGATTGAATGATATACATTTATATAAATCTATGTCGAAACGATTAATGATTAACAAATATTGCTCTGGTGCTGAAAAATTAAAGAACTAACATTGTTTTAAAAATTATTATGCTAATATTAAATAAAAAAAAATTAAAAAAAAAACACTATTATGCTAATGCATGTGGTTCCTTGATGTATTTTATGCAAAATAAAAAGACAATGTAGAGCATAGTATTTTGTAATATTAAAGCAAAATGACTCAAGCCTTAATTTTTTGTGCTTTTTTTCCTCAGCTCGTGATAGAAATTTTAAAACTTGGATCATATAAAAATCCAACTAAAAATTGAAACAAAGTATGATAAAACAAAAGCAAAATAGAAATGATAGTGTCTTCCATACGTTGTGTGGTACAAAACAGTAAGATAGAAGCAAGTAGCCAAACCAAAGATAACCACTAATCCTTTCCCTGGAGGTTGCAGAGCCCTCCTGGCTATCGGAAAAGAAGATACAAGTTAAAAATACATACATCGTTAAAAGTTCTAAATAGAGAAAATATTTACATACATATCGTTTTATTTTCTATATATTAACAAATCTAATACCTAAAGTTTTAATTTTTTTTACATATATCATTTTATCTATGCATAAAAAAATAATACATATTTCATTTTTAAAAAGTTGAAACAGTAATTTTTTTTATATGATATGAAAATTTTAGAGTATAAAGGTATTAGATGCATAAATACCTAGGATTTGGTGGGCATGTAGGTCTGTATATAAAAAATTGGGTGGCATGGACATAAATGCTCCCAAAATAGAAAAGGTAAAAGTGAAAGTGAACAAAAACTTTAGAGTTAGAGAGCAGCGTGATTAGCTGCTTTTGCTTTTCCCTTAATATGCTCTGGCCTCCCTTCCTTCCCTTTATTTCATTTTCATCTTCAAACAATTTCTTTACAAATACAAGAAAAATTATTCTATATGGATCGGACACCGCACGCAGCTTAAGTGCGGTGTCCGATTCGGACCGTAAATCACCCGATTTACGGTTTTGATGTATTTCGGTGGGCCTAACTTGAAATTTTTTATTTTTTCNCTGCAGCTTGAGTGCGGTATCCAATCCGGACCGTAAATCACCCGATTTACGGTTTTGATGTATTTCGGTGGGCCTAACTTGAAATTTTTTATTTTTTCTTTTTAAAAATAAAAATAATTCTGACCGTAAATAACCGTGATCTATGACTAGGATCGGACACCGCATGCTGTCCGTACGCAATAATTCCTCCAAATACAATCCACTTCCATCCCCCTTCTTCGCGAAAAATTATTCTATACGGATCGGACACCGCACGCAGCTTGCGTGCGGTGTCCGATCCGGACCGTAAATCACCTGATTTACGGTCCTGATGTATTTCGGTGGGCCCATCTGAAATTTTTTATTTTTTTTTTTAAACGGAAATAATCCTGACCGTAGATCACCGTGATCTACGGCCAGGATCGGACACCGCATGCAGAGTACATGCGGTATCCGTACGCAATAATTCCTCCTTCTTCGCAGGCCATATACTCTCTTCACACAACGAACATCTCTCACTCCTTCCTCCCTTCATCCCCATAAGCCCATAGACGNATTTTAAAAACGAAAATAATCCTGACCGTAGATCACCGTGATCTACGGCCAGGATCGGACACCGCATGCAGAAATGCATGCGATGTCCGTACGTAATAATTCCTCCTTCTTCGCAGGCCATATACTCTCTTCACACAACGAACTTCTCTCACTCCTTCCTCCCTTCATCCCCATAAGCCCATAGACGCTCTTATCGTCATTTTTGCATTTATATCAAATAGAAGACAATTTCTCCATTCCGTTCCTATGAAGCAGCAATATTGAAGAACCCTCGAGGGTACTTGTAAGACTCCGGACTTCACTACTGCAGGTAGACTCAGCTTAAAATCGGATTGACTCTGAGAATTTTGCCTGAATATCGTTAAAATTGATTCAAATTTTGCCACGAAGGGAGATTGGAATGAAGCCAAAATTTTGAATGGAAATTTTGTTAGCCGATTTTGGGAAATCAACGTAGCGGCGACCATGAGAAAGGAAATCGGAAGCAGTGCGCAGCCACCTCCGGCAGCCGTATTCCACTCAAGCCGACCGTCCACCACCTGTGACCGCCATCCCAACGAACCCGTCGTCGGATTCTGCGCCGTTTGTCTTCGGGAACGCCTTGAAGCCGTAGCCAAAGCCGCCACCGCCGCCGACGCCCCGCGCAACTCTGCCGCCTCCGGGCTTAAGTCCATCCTCTCCCTCTCTTCTAGAGTGCGAACATCCAATGCAAACTTCGATCTACACTCTTCCTCATCCTGCCAGCCGGAGCTCCGCCGCAGCAAGTCCTTTTCTGTCTCTCAAATACCCGGCTTCGCCGCTACGTGCGAGCCCCGACGCAAGTCCTGCGATGTCCGAGCTAGGAACACGCTGCTGTCCCTCTTCCACCAGGACGACGGGAATCATTCGGCCTTAGAGATCTCCGGCTTAAAGAGGCAAGAGGACAGTGATGGGATTATGTCCGCCGTCGACGAGATGAACGAAGACAGTGAGACTCCGACGGCCGATTTGAAGCCGATAAAGGACCACATTGAAACTGGCTCGCGAGCGAAGAAGATTTCCCCAAAAGACGCCAAGGAATTCGCCGGAAGCTTCTGGCTCGCCGCTTCNCGACGGGAATCATCCGGCCGTAGAGATCTCCGGCGTAAAAAGGCTAGAGGACAGTGATGAGATTATGTCCGCCGTCGACGAGATGAACGAAGACAGTGAGACTCCGACGGCCGATTTAAAGCCGATAAAGGACCACATTGACATTGGCTCGCGAGCGAAGAAGATTTCCCCAAAAGACGCCAAGGAATTCGCCGGAAGCTTCTGGCTCGCCGCTTCCGTCTTCAGCAAGAAACTTCAAAAATGGAGAAAGCAGAAGGTCGATAAGAAGACACCCTCTGCAATGCCGCCGGAGAAAACCGGAAGCAACTCGCAACGAGATTGCGACACTCAGTCGGAAATCGCTATAGATGCGTTCAGCCGGAGATCCTGCGATATTAACCCTAGATTCTCGCTCGATGGGAGCCGGATTTCATTTGAGGATCCACGGTATTCCTGGGACGAGCCTAGGGCTTCTTGGGATGGTTTTATCATCGGCGGCAGCGGAGGGCGCTCACTTCTCCCTCGCCTCCCCCCAATGCTCGCCGTCGCGGAGGACTCTCCTTCTCCTGCCGTGCAGCGCTTCGACGGTTTAATGCCGGTTGAAGAAGATGCAGTGATTCCTGGCGGATACTCGCAGACAGGGGATTACTATGGGTGCCCTTCTTCCTGCGGGAGACGGAGCTTAGAACGCTCTACTTGTAGCAGAAAGCAGTCCTTCGAGTTTAATTTGCAGATCCCGGCAGCCAATGCCAAGGGATCACCCACGGTGAGCGCCGAACTGGTGCAGACCTGCGGCGGCGGAAAGCATGGACGAGATTCTCGAGAGNCACGGAGCCTAGAACGCTCTACTTGTACCAGAAAGCAGTCCTTCGAGTTTAATTTGCAGATCCCGGCAGCCAATGCCAAAGGATCACCCACGGTGAGCGCCAAACTGGTGCAGACCTGCGGCGGCGGAAAGCATGGACGAGATTCTCGAGAGTGGAGCTCGAATTCACTGAGAGATGAATATTCGGAGAACATCGATTTGTCTTTCAGAAATCAATCAAAGGTGCCGCCGGCGAAGAAGTCACGTCGCTGGAGCAAAGCCTGGAGTTTTTGGGGGTTCATTCACCGGCGTGTAGGAAATAGCGGTGCCAGAGAGAATGGAGTGGAGAGGTCATTATCGGAGACATGGCCGGAGCTGGGAGCTGATGGGTACAATCGAAGGATTTGCAGAAGTAATAGCAATGTGAGCTCGCGGAGTTCGTTCAACGGAAATGGCGGATTCGGGAGTTGGAGGGAGAATGGATTAGAGAGTAATGGAAACAGGAAGAAAAAGAAGAAAAGGGTGGAAGTTGTGCTGGAAAAGAATCACATTTCGAGGTATCATCCAAACCATCTTAATAATGGCTTGCTGAGATTTTACTTGCCGGCCATGAAAGGTAGCAGAAGAAGCAAGTATAGCAGTCCTCATTCCATAACAGGGAGCATGCTAAAATTGTATTGAAGTTGGAGAGTCATTATCTGCTTCTTCAGATCAATCTTTATGTCTGGATTCTACTGCATTTTNACAAACCATGTTAATAATGGCTTGCTGAGATTTTACTTGCCGGCCATGAAAGATAGCAGAAGAAGCAAGTATAGCAGTCCTCATTCAATAACAGGGAGCATGCTAAGATTGTATTGAAGTTGGAGAGTCATTATCTGCTTCTTCAGATCAATCTTTATGTCTGGATTCTACTGCATTTTTCTGTTCATGTTTATTTTATTTAAAATTTGCATTTTGGGTATCCAACGGCTTTCTGGTTCTGAACTGTAGTTGTCCTATTTTGCTGTTGTGAATGAAATTTCATGATAGAATAAAAAATATATAGTATAATTTTACTTTTTATAGTTTGTATAACATGAATTAAATAAAAACAGAACAAGCTATGAATAAAAAAAAAGAGAAATTTAAATGTGCATTTCAGACAGCCCCTAAGATGATTCATCATTACGTGCAATTAACTCAATATATAATCGTTAACAAACACAATAATAAAAAATAAACTACGTCATTAACCTTAGCTAATTCTAAACTAATCAAACCTAAGTTTTGATGGCATACAGCCACAACCTATTTAATTGGCTGAAAGTTTTCTAAACAATAACAACTAGAATTTGTTTTAAACTGTATAGTATATTTACTAATATAAAAATTTCATTTATATATCCTAATAAAATGCATGAATGGAATATCATAAGCTACTCACGTAACTGAGAAACAAGCGGCAGACTATATATATATTCCCAAAGGAATGGTCGTAGGCTATTATACGAGCAATGGTCATCCCTCATACGTCAAAGAATTCGAGTACCACACCCTACACTCGAAGAAAATCGAACCTCAGATCATAGAGGACTTGCAACTGACAAGCAGATGCCAAACAACCAGATCTGAGTACGCGACGTATATATATATGTGTGTGTGTGTGTGTGTTTTAATTCTCTAACAATCTTAAAAATTAGAAAAACCGCCATTAATTGTTTGAATTTCAATGAATTTTCATAACTGAATTAAGTGAGCCTTTATCCTATTAAGTGTAGTCTGCTACATAAATCCCTTTTCTCAATTGCATCCCATTGAGTATCATATTTTCATTTAATTCTAATAAATTAAGATCATGTTTTATATAATATGCCCAAGTCTTTTTAGGTTTATCTTTGTCTTTCTTAGCATAAGTCGAATCTAAAAAGTCTACTCTCCTAATCGAATCATAAGATGATTAACGTTTAATGTGACCAAAGCTTCTATGACGGCTCTCTCTATTCTTCTTTGCAATATGAGCTACACCAACCTTACCATAGATATATTCATTATGCAAATAGAAATAATTCCAAAAAAAAGTAACAATTATAAATCCATTATGCATGTAACAACCAAGTTAATGTATTNAGCTGTTGGAGGAGGGATTCCAAAGGCGATGCAGGTCAACGACGATGTTGGCATCGGCGGTGAAGAAGAGGGAAACCAACAGACTTCACGCGAGTGAGGAAGGAGCCCATGGGAGCTTCGTGAGAGAGAAAAATGAGAGTGGGTGCTGCTCGAGGAGGCAGAAGATGATGTGAGATAGAGGAGAGAGAGGGGGGCAATAGGCGTGTGTGGGTTTAGATATGATAGAATAATATTTTTATTTTTTTTATTTTTATAATAATAATAATAATATTATTATTATTATTATTATCATCGTTTCCGTATTATTCACACGAACAAGTCCTCGCAGCAAAATGCAAGTCCCTTTAGGTAAAATCGACGTTATAGATGCACTTGTTTGGTTTGTTTCGTCATTCAGGGTTGTTTAGACCATTTTTGATGATCAAGCCAAAAATGATAATTTTCGCATTTCAGCCCGCCCGCAAAGTGGTGACGAGATGAACGTCCTCCTTAGATGAAATCGACGTGCTGGACACACTCTCATAGTTTATTTCATCTTTATAGGTCATCTAGAAAACTTCATCGGCTATCGGGTCAATTCGAGTCAATTTAACGCGCGACGCGATACAGAATATTCGCTGACCCGATCGGAGTCGTCCGACGAACAAGATGTCGACTGGTATTTGCCTACGCAAAAGCCAAAGCCTAGCAAAAATGACATTGGCTACGTGCCCTCAACACGCGTCGAAATGTCTGAAATGGATGCCTCGCGCTACAAGAATCAACACCTGCATCAAGCAAGGTTCCATAGTGCTCGAGCAGACATCCTACACTTGCGACATCGAAAATTGATGCCAACAGTAATAATATCAGCTTTACCAAAGATTTATAAATCATCAGCAAAAAATATGACGGGAAATATTACAATTATTAATACCGAAGGAAATACTAAAATTAGAAAAATGAACATTCGAAAGGCAAGTAAAAGCATCCTTCACAATAATAAAAAGATTGGGTAAAAATGGATATTCTTGTCAAACGTCATTTAGAAGGAAAAAATAGTCAGTCAATTCATTATTAATGAGAACAAAAAAGTAAACATTTGAAATACAAACCTTAATCCAATCAATAAAAATAATGAGAAAGCCCAAGCTAGCAGGTATATCAATAATAAATATATGATTCACATAGTTAAAATATTTTTCAATTAATTTTGGCCCAAAAAATCTTTATTAGAAAAAGAACAATTCAAACCAAATAAGAGTTCATTTGCCAAATAATATTATCCACAATATTACGACTAGAATAAAAGTAGTCTTAGCGGAATGAATAAAAATCAAGAGCAAATTTTTTAAATCTATTTGTAATAAGCGAAACAATAACTTTATAAATAGTATTGCAAAGAGAAATGAGCCTACAGTTAATAAAAGACTGAGCATAATTATGCTTAAGAATAAGAGTGATAACAATATGCTTAACTATAATAGGAATATTAGAATTGAGAAAAAAAGAATTTAATAGCTGAAATGCAATCATCCTCAATAATATCCCAAGAATTTTTAATAAACAAAGCAGAAAAACCATAAGACACTAGAGTCTTACTAAAATCCAAAGATAAAAAACAGATTTTATATCGTCATTAAAAAATTCCTTAATGAGCTCTAAAAATTCAATATTATTTAAAACATACTATTAGGTATGACTCATATACCAGAATTTGGAGTCTCTTGGAGTGAAGAGATGTGTCTCTTGGAACGAAGGTGTTTCTCTTGGAAATAAGTGAGTTGGGGGAGCGAGTTGCATGTTAGTAATTTTATCTGTGGGTTTTATCTATATTTGTGATGTGTAACCCTATGGGTATGTACTGAACTCTTCTGAAATAGGGAAATTCACCGCTCTGCTCCTGAGGACGTAGGCATCTTTGCCGAATCTCGTTAAATCTTTGTGTTCTTCTGGTTTTGTGTCAATTCCTGTTTTTTTTTTCGCCCTAAATTTCTCAACAATTGGTATCAAAGAGGGTTCTATGGCAGGGAAGAAAAAATTTGGCGCAAAGAGGAATTCTGCTAGGGCTGCGACTAGGGCTTCTAGGATTTCAGCGAGGTTAGCGACAGTTCCGATTTCGGCCTAGAGGAAGACAAAGCAGGTTTTGACAGTTCAACATCGCGACCAGACGAAGGGCTCCGGTGCTCGGGTTCGCAGGCGATCAAACGGGCTTCGATGACAGGCGATCAATTCACCCTTCTTCCGCAAAGTCTACAGGATTCGCGACGCTATTTGCGACAGCGGGAGGAGTTCTTCATGATAGGCTTTGAATTGGGGCGATCGCTGCTTCGTGAAGGAGGTTTCGAGCGCGAAGATCTACGAATCGGCAAGGCTTCTTCCACAGGCGCGGTTTGTAGCAGATTGAAGTAGATTGCGAATCGCGGCAGGTCAGGCTTGACACAGAGGAATTCACAAATCGTCATAGAAGTTTGTGAATCGTCGCGACTGCTTGCGGGAAGGAGTTCCCGCGACTAGGGGATTTTGGCAAATTCGGCACAGCATCACGGCAAGGCGTTCAGCATGGGCAGGCTTCTTTGTGCGACAGTCGGGGAGTTCGCGATAGGAGGCTTTGTGCGACTCGGCCGGGCAAATTCACACGACCGAGGGTTTGCGACAGGAAGTTCGCGCGAGAGGGCTTCTTCCCTAACAGAAAGTTTGCATGAGAGGGCGGTAGCGACAGGAGAAGAGGCAGTTGAGCGGTTCGTCAGTTTTGTAGATGAGAGGAGTTTGCGTGCAGTTACCATGAATAAGAGCGTCGTTTTGCTAGCAGAGGAGTTTGGACAATGGAGTTTGCAAATTTATCACGGGAGGAGTTGCGACAGGTGGAGTTCGGCTGAGGTGTTCACACGAACAGGAAAGGGCTTCGGGCAAGATGTTCGCAGTAGTTCGTTCGAATACTTTTTTGTGTGCAAACATGAAAAGTTCGATGTATGATTAATTTTAAATAACAATGTCTGGTGAAAATTCGAGATAATTAAGTTCAATGGAACCGAGAACTTTGGATTGTGGCTAACAAGGGTGAAATATTTGTTGGCGCAACAGGGAATCTTGAAGACTTTGCGAGCAAACAAACCAGATGCCATAGAGGATGGGGATTGAGAAGAATTGCAACTACGAGCAACATATACCATACATTAATTTCTGGCAGATGAGATTATATATCATGTTATGAATCTGAAATCTCCAGGAGAAGTATGAAAGAAATTGGAATCTCAATTTATATCTAAATCTCTAACAAATAAACTGTATATGAAGCAAAAACTGTATGAGCTGAAGATGCTGACAGACACTGATCTGGCACAACATTTGAATGTCTTCAAACAAATAATCATGGATTTATCACGACTTAATGTGAGTATTGAGGATGAAGACCGAGCAATTATTCTGTTGTGTTCACTGTCTTTTTACTTTGAACATCTGGTGACTACTCTTACAAAACGAAAAGAAAAAATCCAAATTGATGAGATTATTGCTGCATTGTTTGCTCACAACTAGCGAAAGCAGAATGTAGGGGAAAGCTTTCATGGTAAATTTTGATATGCTAAGGGTAATCAGGATCGTGGAAGGAAGAAGGAGAATGAGAGTACTAGAATGCAAAATTCTAGGTCAAAGCCTAAAGGTAGAAATACGATTCATTGCTATAAGTGCAAGGAGTCGGGGCATATGAAGAGAGATTGTCCAAAGCTCAAGAAGCAGTTTGATGAGAAACATGATGTATCTTCCAATTCCATGAATATGGTGCAGAGTGACATTACAGATTACAGTGATGGTGATGCACTTTCAGTTACAACAACTCAGTTGAAGGATGCATGGATTCTTGATTGAGGATGCTCTTATCACCTAAAACTTAACAGGGAATAATTTACTTCATACATGTTATCTGATTATGGTTCAGTCTATTTGGGTGATGATATATGTTACAATATTATTGGTATTGGCAAAGTCAGAATTAAGATGTATGATGACACTGTCATAATATTATGTGATGTAAGACATATTCCATATTTGAAGAAAATTTTGATTTCCTTGGGCACTTTACATAGAAATGGTTTTATTCCTATGACAGATGAGAATATAAAAACCATCAGAATTGTTAAAGGTGCATTGACTGTAATAAAATGAAAGATCACTGCATGTAATATCTATAAACTGTTGGGGAATACAATTATATGTGGAGTTCACTCTGTTGAATAATATGATGAAATTGCAACAGATATGTTGACCAAGCCATATACTATCAACAAGTTCTTGCATTGCTTAAACTTGTTGAATGTTTGCAATTGTTAGACAACATGGTTGTCCAACCCACTTCGGTGTAAGAAACTTCATGATGTATTTCTCCTAAGGGGCTGGATATTCGCCAAGGTGGAGATTTGTTAGGTATATGTACTTCTCTTAAGGGGCTAGATATTCGCCAAGGTGGAGATTTGTTAGGTATGACTCATATACCAGAATTTGGAGTCTCTTGGAGTGAAGATGTGTGTCTCTTGGAGATAAGTGAGTTGGGGAGCGAGGGCGTGTTAGTAATTTTATCTATGGGTTTTATATTTATATATATATATATATATATATATATATATATATATATATATATATATATATATATATATATATATATATATA
>JXCR01143437.1:23876-46821 GCA_002079205.1 Phalaenopsis hybrid cultivar
TATATATATAATTGATTAGTAGTATTTCGAGCCAAAACGAGCCGAACACGAACGAACAAATATTAGTTTGTGTTGTTCATGTTCGGCTCGTTAACTTAGCGAACGAGCTGAAAACAAGCTTCTTAACGAGTCGAACAACGAGCCGTTCGCGAACAACGAGCCGTTCGCGAACAACGAGCCATTTTGACAGCCCTAAGCCAAGCACAAAATAAACATTACAGCGTCTAAAATTAAAATTCGCATCTGTGCACGAATTTTTTAATATACTTTATTTTCACTGACTGAGCACAAATCTTAACGAGTTCAGCTTGGGCTCGGTGAACAGAAGATGCACGAGCATTTGGCTGTTAAGCGAACATCTTTCGCTTTCTAGCCGCCAATAACCTGCACCCCGTCAGAAGCTCGTCGTCCTCCCTCCGGATCCAAATCTCTCTCCTACATTGCCGATGAGAAAAAAAAGACCGGAGTAATACGTCGCTAGCTCGAGCATCGAGCTTGCTGACCCGAGGAAACTGAAAACCCTAAATCCCTCCTTCTCGCCGTCATGGCCTCCGGTCAGGACCCCGGAACAACGTTGATGGATCTCATCACCTCAGACCCTTCAGCCGCTCCTTCCAGTTCCTCACTGGCGGGGGCTCCAACGACGCTTGGCAAGCCGGTGAACGCGGATCGGAAGAAGAAGGTCACCTTGAGCCAGATCCAGAGCGACACCATCTCGGCTGCGAGGGCTTTGAATCCCGTCAAGGCTTTCCCACAAAGGCAGAGGAAGAAGGTTGGTTAGTTCGTTGGTTTCTTTTTGATTATTTGTCGTTGTACAGATGTCAGAATTGTTCCTTATGCCTTGTCATGGATTCCTGGGTAAGTTTCAAGTTAAATTTAGTTAACAGCACGCTGAAGTTTGATTAGAATAGACCACTAGCAATGTTGATGCTATCAGTTACCTCAATTGCTTGGCGTAGTTGTCATACTACAGCTGATTTGGTATAAGGTCTGTGGGGATATCTCTTTTCTAAAAGCAATGGAACCTNGAGGGGACTTGCAATTGACAAGTAGATGCCGAACCAACAGATCTGAGTACGCGACGTATATATATGTGTGTGTGTGTGTGTTTTAATTCTCTAACAATCTTAAAAATTAGAAAAGCCGCAATTAATTGTTTGAATTTCAATGAATTTTCATAACCGAGTTAAGTGAGCCTTTATCCTACTAAGTGTCGTCTGCTACATAAATCCCTTTTCTCCATTGCATCCCATTGAGTATCATATTTTCATTTAATTCTAATAAATTAAGATCATGTTTTATACGATATGCCCAAGCCTTTTTAGGTTTATCTTTGTCTTTCTTAACATAAGTCGAATCTAAAAAGTCTACTCTCCTAATCGAATCATAAGATGATTAACGTTTAATGTGACCAAAGCTTCTATAACGGCTCTCTCTATTCTTCTCTGCAATTTGAGCTACACCAACGTTACCACAGATATATTCATTATGCAAATAGAAATAATTCCAAAAAAAAAGTAACAATTATAAATCCATTATGCATGTAACAACCAAGTTAATGTATTCCTCTCATGTTTACAATCAATTCCTTAATAACCCTGATTAGCCTTTTGAAGCTTTTTAAATAACACATTCAAAAGTTTAAAACTTTTAAACGTTAGCCTTAACATTCAAATCACCTCATCAGAATTATGTGGTTGGTGAGCAGAGAAAAACATGCATAATCATAAGAGGAAGCTAGAGTGAAAGAGAGAGAGAGAGAGAGAGAGAGAGAGAGAGAGAGAGAATTTCTATTCTCTGATACATTCATAAAATATTTTGATCGTGAATTTAGTGTGCCCACCTCATAAACTCTAAAATTAAGTAAATATTATTTCTCATCTCATTATAATTTAATCTATATAACATGTGATGCTATTAATAAAGTAATACGAGATTAATACCATGGCTTTTGAGCTACAAATAGAGACGGTTTGGCCCTCGCATATGACCTCAAACTCAACTAGTTCTCAACCATTGCACAAAACAATAAGAACAATAACTTTATAATTCAATCATGCTTAGCTTGGGTCACCAATCTCAACTAATGACTCCAATTCNACTCGCATATGACCTCAAACTCAACTAGTTGTCAACCATTGTACAAAATAATAAGAACAATAACTTTATAATTCAATCATGCTTAGCTTGGGTCACCAATCTCAACTAATGACTCCAATTCCAGCGGATAGAACAGGTGGTTAAACAGTTTTTTGAGCTTTTTAATACGGGCGCAAAATAGCATAAATCGAGACACATGTCCCTATATTTGTCAATTTCAGAGCAAAAAATACCTGATAAGAAGATAAAATAGAGAATGCGAATTATAGAAGATATACTTTTGTTGCGAGCCAGATAGAGCTGTCGAAACAGCTCCTTGTTCACGAATAGTCTGTATTCGGCTCATTAAGAACCTTATATTTAATTGGTTCTCTAAGCAAGCCAGTCGAGCACGAACAATTTTTTTATGCTCGATATATACACGAGCCGAACATCAACAAAGATTCGTTTTGACTTGAAGTAATTATATATATATATATATATATATATATANGTCCCTCAATTTGTCAATTGGAGAGCAAAAAATTCCTGATAAGAAGATAAAATAGAGAATGCGATTTATAGAAGATATACTTTTGTTGCGAGCCAGATAGAGCTGTCGAAACAGCTCGTTGTTCACGAACAGTCTGTATTCGGCTCATTAAGAATCTTATATTTAATTGGTTCTCTAAGCAAACCAGTCGAGCATGAACAAGTTTTTTATGTTCGATATATACACGAGCCGAACATCAACAAAGATTCGTTTTGACTCGAAATAATTATATATATATATATATATATATATATATATATATATATATATATATATATATTGTNTATATATATATATATATATATATGGTGTATATATATATATGTATAGGAGTTGGCCAATGGACAGGAGTTGGCCAATGGACAGGAAGTCCTACCCTAAATGCTAGCATTATGTAAATCAACAATCAATCACATAGGTACATCATCGTGTCGGCTCATGTCGGCGTACGTATCCCGTATGGGTGATCGAACCCACACTCCTAGACACCACTAAAACCTAAGGTCAGCTAGGAGTTAAGAAATCTCATCACCATGATGGTTGCAGACGCGTTCTCTTTGCTTGCTTCATGCTGTCAACGCCCGGTTCATGCACCAACATGCCTCACAACGAACCGTGCAATGAGAAAAAAGAGACATATGAGTGAGAGCAGGAGAGTGTGCGATCGATGTATCTCAGAACAAGCTATGCAAACAAAAGAGCCAGCACCTGAAGTCCACTTTCCGGTAAGTCTCACAACAAAACACATGGAAAGCAAGAAATAACATGTGAGTGAAAGGTATGCAAAGTACATTTGATAAACATCATAGTTTATCAAAATAAGAGCAACACAAACCTTTGAGGGGTTAAACGCTGGCCTTTGTGACACAACACGGCTGCCACTTTGGTGAGGGAGAGATGACATGTGAAGCTAAGGCACATAGAGCATCACGAAAATAGCTAGGAGATGTTGCTCTATGGACAATGCTTCACCGATGAGGAGGAGGTAGTCACTGGTGAGATAGAGCACTGACGAAGGAGCTTGGGCATGCATTGACTAGGTCTAGCTCTCAACCCAAGAGGAGTTGGATACAAAGAAAGACCAACTCACTGGCAGCTGGGCTCTGTCGGCGAAGAAGACTACAGTGGTAGTCCATCATAAAGCTAAGAAAGAGGGAGAGCCTCGCGGGTTGGCTTTTCACGACAAGGAGGAAAACTATTGTCGTGAGGTGGGAAGAAGCCAAAGTGCCCACGTGAGAAACCTTTAGGTAGGAGACTCAGCTGAAGAAGGAGATCAACGAAGCAAGGGTCTCCGAGTGGTGCCAGCGGTGTTGGGAGTTATGGCGGCGAGACAGGCCAACGAGAGGATGCTGGCCGACCAAGAAGAAGGAAGCCACGACGGGTTTGACCAGCTGTTGGAGGAGGAATTCCAGAGGCGATGCAGATCAACGACGATGTTGGCAGGGAAAGCAACAGGCTTCACGCGAGTGAGGAAGGAGCCCATGGGAGCTTCGTGAGAGAGAAAAATGAGAGTGGGTGCTGCTCGAGGTGGTAGAAGATGATGTGAGATAGAGGAGAGAGAGGGAGGCAATAGGCGTGTGTGGGTTTAGATATGATAGAATAATATTTTTTTTATTTTTTTTATTTTTATAATAATAATAATAATATTATTATTATTATTATTATTATTATTATTATCGTTCCCGCATTATTCGCACGAACAAGTCCTCGCAGCAAAATGAAAGTCCCCCTAGGTAAAATCGACGTTATGGATGCACTTGTTTGGTTTGTTTCGTCATTCAGGGTCATTTAGATCATTTTTGACGATCAAGCCAAAAACGATAATTTTCGCATTTCAGCCCGCCCGCGAAGTGGTGACGAGATGAACGTCCTCCTTAGATGAAATCGACATCCTGGACACACTCACGTAGTTTATTTCATCTTTATAGGTTATCTGGAAAACTTCATCGGCTATCGGATCAATTCGAGTCAATTTAACGCGCGACGCGATACAAAATATTCGCTGACCCGATCGGAGTCGTCCGACGAGCAAGATGTCGACTGGTATTTGCCTACGCAAAAGTCAAAGCCTAGCAAAAATGACATTGGCTACGTGCCCTCAACACGCGTCGAAATATCTGAAATGGATGCCTCGCGCTACAAGAATCAACACCTGCATCAAGCAAGGTTCCATAGTGCTCGAGCAAACATCCTGCACCTGCGACATCAAAAATTGATGCCAACAATAATAATATCAGCTTTACCAAAGATTTATAAATCATCAGCATAAATATGACGGGAAATATTACAATTATTAATACCGAACGAAATACTAAAATTAGAAAAATGAACATTCGAAAGGCAAGTAGAAGCATCCTTCACAATAATAAAAAGATTGGGTTAAAAAGGATATTCTTGTCTAACGTCATTAGAAGAAAAAAAATAGTCAGCCAATTCATTATTAATGAGAACAAAAAAAGTAAACATTTGAAATACAAACCTTAATCCAATCAATAAAAATAATGCTAAAGCCCAAGCTAGCAGGTATATCAATAATAAATATATGATTCACATTGTTAAAATATTTTTTAATTAATTTTGGCCCAAAAAATCTTTATTAGAAGAAGAACAATCCAAACCGAATAAGAGTTCATTTGCCAAATAATATTATCCACAATATTTCGACTAGAATAAAAGTAGTCTTAGCAGGATGAATAATGAATGATCAAGAGCAATTTTTTTAAATCTATTTGTAATAAGCGATATAATAACTTTATAAATAGTATTGCAAAGAAAAATGAGCCTACAATTAATAAAAGACTGAGCATAATTATGCTTAAGAATAAGAGTGATAACAATATGCTTAACTATAATAGGAATATTAGAATTGAGAAAAAAAGAATTTAATAGCTGAAATGCAATCATCCTCAATAATATCACAAGAATTTTTAATAAACTAAGTAGAAAAACTATAAGACACTAGAGTTTTACTAAAAGCCAAAGATAAAAAAAAATAGATTTTATATCGTCATTAAAAAATTCCTTAATGAGCTCTAAAAATTAAATATTATATAAAACATACTGTTAGGTATGACTCATATACCAGAATTTGGAGTCTCTTGGAGTGAAGAGAAGTGTCTCTTGGAACGAAGATGTGTCTCTCTTGGAGATAAGTGAGTTGGGGGAGCGAGTTGCATGTTAGTAATTTTATCCGTGGGTTTTATCTATATTTATGATGTGTAACCCTATGGGTATGTACTGGACTCTTCTGAAATAGTGAAATTCGCCGCTCTGCTCTCGAGGACGTAGACATTTTTGCCGAACCTCGTTAAATCTTTGTGTTCTTCTGGTTTTGTGTCAATTCCTGGCTTTTTCTTCGCCCTAAATTTCTCAACAATTGGTATCAAAGAGGGCTCTAGGGCAGGGAAGAAAAAATTCGGCGCAAAGAGGAATTCTGCTAGGACTGCGACTAGGCTTCTAGGATTTCAGCGAGGTTGGTGACAGTTCCGATTTCGGCCTAGAGGAAGACAAAGCAGGTTTCGACGGTTCAATATCGCGACCAGATGAAGGGCTCTGGTGCTCGGGTTCGCAGGCGATCAAACGGGCTTCGAAGACAGGAGATCGATTTGCGATTCTTCCTTAGAGGCTGCGGGATTCGCGACGCAATTTGCAGCAGTGGGCGGAGTTCTTCATGATTGGCTTCAAATTGGGGCGATCGCTACTTCGCGAAGGAGGTTAGCGTGCACGAAGATCTGCAAATCGGCAAGGCTTCTTCCACAGGCGCGGTTCGTGGCAGATTGGAGTAGATTGTGAATCGCAGCAGGTCAGGCTTGACACAGAGGAGTTTGCAAATTGTCACAGTAGTTTGCGAATCATCGCGACTGCTTGCGGGAAGGAGTTCCCGCGATTAGGGGAGTTTGGCGAATTTGACACATCATCACAACAAGGCGTTCAACACGGACATGCTTCTTCGCGTGACAGACGGGGAGTGCGCGACTCCACCGGGCATATTCACACGACCGAGGGTTTGCAACAGGAAGTTCGCGCGAGAGGGTTTCTTCCCTAACAGGAAGTTCACACGAGAGGGCAGTAGCGACAAGAGAAGAGGCAGTTGAGCGTTTCGTCAGTTTTACAGAGGAGAGGGGTTTGTGTGCAGTTACCATGAATAAGAGCGTCATTTTGCGAACATAGGAGTTTGAACAACGGAGTTTGCAAATTTATCGCTGGAGGAGTTGTGACAGGTGGAGTTTGGCTGTGGCGTTCACGCAAAAAGGAAAGGGCTTCGGGCAAGGTGTTCGCAGTAGTTTGTTTGAATACTTTTTTGTGTGCAAATAGGAAAAGTTTGGTGTAGGATTATTTTAAATAACAATGTCTGGTGAAAATTCAAGATAATGAAGTTCAATGGAACCGAGAACTTTGGATTGTGGCTAACAAGTGTGAAAGATTTATTGGCACAACAGGGAATCTTGAAGGCTTTGCGAGCAAACAAACCAGATGTCATGAAGGATGAGGATTGAGAAGAATTGCAACTACGAGTAACATATACCATACATTAATGTCTGATAGATGAGATTATGTATCATGTTATAAATCTGAAATCTCCAAGAGAAGTATGAAAGAAATTGGAATCTCAGTTTATGTCCAAATCTCTAACAAATAAACTGTATATGAAGCAAAGTTGTATGGGCTGAAGATGCTGACAGACACTGATCTGACATAATATTTGAATGTCTTCAAACAAATAATCATGGATTTATCACGACTTAATGTGAGTAATAAGGATGAAGATCGAACAAATATTCTGTTGTGTTCACTGTCTTCTTACTTTAAACATCTTGTGACTACTCTTACATAGAGGAAAGAAACAATCAAGATTGATGAGATTATTGTAGAATTGTTGGCTCATAACCAGCGAAAGCAGAATGTAGGGGAAAGCTCTCATGGTAAATTTTTATGTGCTAAGGGTAATCAGGATCGTGGAATGAAGGAGGAGAATGAGAGTACTAGAATGCAAAATTCTAGGTAAAAGCCTAAAGGCAGAAATACGATTCATTATTATAAGTGCAAGGAGTTGGAGCATATGAAGAGAGATTGTCCAAAGCTCAAGAAGCATTTTGATGAAAAACATGATCTATCTTCTAAGTTCATGAATATGGCGCAGAGTGACATTACAAATTACAGTGATGGTGATGCACTTTCAGTTACAACAACTCAGTTGAAGGATACATGGATTCTTGATTCAGGATGCTCTTATCACATAACACCTAACATGGAATAATTTACTTCATACATGTTATCTGATTATGGTTCAGCCTATTTGGGTGATGATAGATGTTACAATATTATTGGTATTGGCAAAGTCAGAATTAATATGTATGATGACACTATGAGGACATTATGTGATGTAAGACATATTCTATATTTGAAGAAAAAAATAATTTCATTGGGCACTTTACATAGAAATGGTTTTATTCCTATGACAGATGAGAATAGAAAAACCATCAGAATTTTTAAAGGTGCATTGACTGTGATAAAATAAAAGATCACTGCAGGTAATATCTATGAACTGTTGGGGAATACAGTTGTAGGTGGAGTTCACTCTGTTGAATAATATGATGAAATTGCAGCAGATATGTTGACCAAGCTATATACTATCAATAAGTTCTTGCATTGCTTGAACTTATTGAATGTTTGCAATTGTTAAACAACATGGTTGTCCAACCCACTTCGGTGTAAGAAACTCCATGATGTATTTCTCCTAAGGGGCTGGATATTCGCCAATGTAGAGATTTGTTAGGTATATGTACTTCTCTTAAGGGGCTAGATATTCGCCAAGGTGGAGATTTGTTAGGTATGACTCATATACTGGAATTTGGAGTCTCTTGGAGTGAAGATGTGTGTCTCTTGGAGATAAGTGAGTTGGGGGAGCGAGGGCGTGTTAGTAATTTTATCTATGAGTTTTATCTATATATATGATGTGTAACCCTATGGGATGTACTAGACTTTATCTGAAATAGTGAAATTCACCGCCTGCTCATAAGGAGGTAGGCATCTTTGCCGAACCTCGTTAAATCTTTATGTTCTTATGGTTTTCTGTCGATTCCTATTTTTTTCTTCGCCCTAAATTTCTCAACACACACTTAACTAGATAACGAGTAGAACCATACCCATAGTTGAGAATAGGGCAAATGTATATATCAAAGAAATAAGCGACTGGTTTTATATAAGACTGATCAACATAAACCTCCTTGATAAAGTTCTTGCAACCATTAATTTTAATCTTATGATATAAAAATATAATATCATCTCGCCTTTCAAAAAACAAGAGCATTTAGCTCTTTGCTTTAACTATTTATACTCACAATGTAAAGCATTAGCTAAATGAGATTAAATAAAAGCAACATTTTCTAATAAAGAAGTACATAAAAATTCCTTTAAAGTTGAGACATAAAAATAAATTGCTAACTTTTAAAATTCTCATTTTTTTTATCAGTAACATTCATAGAATCTCAATTACTCTTTTTCAAAGCAATTTTAACATTGTTCAACTTATTATAAAGTGCAAAAAGAGGATTACTATTTAGTTTCAAAGCCCAAGAAGATTTCAAAATTTTAAAATCTTGTCAAGAGCTCAAAAATTTTTTATACATAAATCTACGAGTCATTTTCTAAAGATAACCAAAACAAATTATAATAAGAGAATGATCAGAAGACATTGGTTCTATAATCTTAAAAAAAGAAGAAAGGAAATTATTCATCTTATGATGATTACAAAAGGTTTTGTCAAATAAACACCTTGTAGGAAGATCTTTTTATCGATTATACTAACTAAAAGAGAGGCTAGACTAAGGCATATCAAGAAGAGAGTAATTAAAAATGAAGTTATTGAAATCAACAAGATTACAAGGAATTGGTGGATAACCACCAATGTTCTCTTTAGTACTTCTAATATAGTTAAAATCTCTAAACACAATCCAAATATCATGAATACCAACCATAAAAGAGGAGAGAGAATCCCAAAGATCCTTTTTATAAGTAGCACTATTGTTTGCATCTACAAAAGTAACATAAAAATTAATTAAAGAAGAGAAAGAAATGATATCATGAATATACTAAGCATGAATCTTAAGAGTAGTAAAATTGAACTTCGTAGAATTCTATTTAATCAAAATACGACCATTATCTACTAAATGAAAATTATTAACATTATTCTCAAAAGGGAATAAATTGAAATGCTTAGAAGTAAAATGGTCAACATAGTTAGAACGGAAAATTTTAATTTTCAATAAACAAATAATATTCAAATTCAATCCTTAACAAGATGCCTACAATCAGAAATGCAAGTATCATTATTAAACCCCCTGAAATTCAAACTTAATGATTTTGGATAAATCATAAGAAAAATACGATAAAAAAACACATCAGGTTAATTAGAGGCACCTGCAACTCTAGCCCTTCCTTTAGGTCTAGGACCAGAGGAGTAGGCAACATTTTTAGAAAATAGCAAGTCTTACAGTTATAGCTATCTGAGATGCCTCATTATTGATAGAATTAGCACTAGTATCATCAGAATTCAGAGAGGACCAATGAGGTAAAATATTTTTTATTAACATTAGAATTAGGCAATGAAGCAATAAACAATGAGGTAATTAAAACATTGTCCATAAGTAAATTCTCTTACACACAAATAACATAATTATTAGAAACATCAATATTTTGGTTTTGACTAGAATATTGCTCTGAAAGAATTAAAATTTCATTAACATAAGGATTAACAAATTTCTCTTTATCATAATAACAAATATTTCCAACAATAGGAGCAATCAGATAAGGTGCCACAACAATAAAAGAGTTAGAAATAAGAACAATAATATTACTAACACTATTTTCTTCATTAACTGCATTATAAATATTGACAGGAATAAAAATAGGTTAAAAAAAAGTTATCAATTTTGGGGGTAGTAGGAACAAAATATTTCCTCACATTCCTTTTATTATTCCTGGAAACAGGAACCACATTATTCGAAATAGTATTAGCATTCATAAGACTGTGCACATGATCATGACCAAATGAGGAACAAGTTTTACAAATAATAGGCTTTCATTCATAAACAACTTGTTGTGTAGTACTATTTATATTGATATTGAGCATAATAAATTCCGGGAATAAAAAATCCACATTAACTTGTATATTAACATGAGCAAAAGACAATCTAGAACATTTTTGCCGTTAAAGAAGCAATAATAAGAGTGATACATAACTTGCTAGTAATTTCAGAAATTATTGATTCTGACCATTAACATAATGACATATTAGAAAACCAAACACAAACAAGGATGTCTTTAAAACCTCCTTAATCAGTTCAAAATCATGAGTCCCCCTTTTAAGAATAAAAGGTTTATCTTAGATAAACCAAGATGCATCCGAAAGAAACATTTCAAGGTCTTCCAAACAATTAAATTTAAAAAGAAAGAACCGCTCAGTATGGAAGATAAGTTAAAATGCACCTTTAAGCTTCCAAATGTTACCCAAGGCTTGTAAACTATTACCTTAAAAATGATGTNTACTTAACTAGATAACGAGTAGAACCATACCCATAGTTGAGAATAGGGTAAATGTATATATCAAAGAAATAAGCGACAGGTTTTATATAAATAACTTCTTGAAAATTAAAGCAAGACTGATCAACATAAACCTTCCTGATAAAGTTCTTGAAACCATTAATTTTAATCTTGTGATATAAAATATAATATCATCTCGCCTTTCAAAAGATGAGCATTTAGCTCTTTGCTTTAACTATTTATACTCACAATGTAATGCATTAGCTAAATGAGAATTAAAGCAAGACTGATCAACATAAACCTTCCTGATAAAGTTCTTGCAACCATTAATTTTAATCTTATAATATAAAAATATAATATCATCTCGCCTTTCAAAAGATGAGCATTTAGCTCTTTGCTTTAACTATTTATACTCACAATGTAAAGCATTAGCTAAATGAGATTAAATAAAAGCAACATTTTCTAATAAAGAAGTACATAAAGATTCTTATAAAGTTGAGACATAAAAATAAATTGCTAACTTTTAAAATTCTCATTTTTTTATCAGTAACATTCATAAAATCTCAATTACTCTTTTTCAAAGCAATTTTAACATTGTTCAACTTATTATAAAGTGCAAAAAAAGGATTACTATTTACTTTCAAAGCCCAAGAAGATTTCACAAATTGGCAAGAGCTCAAAAATTTTTATACATAAATCTATGAGTCATTTTCTAAAGATAACCAAAACAAATTATAATAAGAGAATGATCAGAAGATATTGGTTCTATAATCTTGAAAAAAGAAGAAAGGAAATTATTCATCTTGTGATGATTACAAAAGGTTCTGTCATATAAACACCTTGTAGGAAGATATTTTTATCGATTATACCAACTAAAAGAGAGGCCAGAATAAGGCATATCAAGAAGAGAGTAATTAAAAATGAAGTTATTGAAATCAACAAGATTACAAGGAATTGGTGGATAACCACCAATGTTCTCTTTAGTACTTCTAATACAATTAAAATCTCTAAACACAATCCAAATATCATGAATACCAACCATAAAAGGGAGAGAGAATCTCAAAGATCCTTTTCATAAGTAGCACTATTGTTTGCATGCACAAAAGTAACAATAAAACTAATTAAAGAAGAGAAAGAAATGATATCATGAATATACTAAGCATGAATCTTAAGAGCAGTAAAATTGAACTTTGTAGAATTCTATTTAATCAAAATACGACCATTATCTACTAAATGAAAATTATTAACATTATTCTCAAAAGGGAATAAATAGAAATGCTTAGAAGTAAAATGGTCAACATAATTAGAAAGGAAAATTTTAATTTTCAATAAATAAATAATATTCAATTTCAAGCCTTAACAAGACGAATACAATCAGAAATGCAAGCATCATTATTAAACCCCTTGAAATTCCAACTTAATGATTTTGGATAAATCATAAGAAAAATACAAAAAAAAAAAACACTAGGTTAATTAGAGGCACCTGCAACTCTAGCCCTTCCTTTAGGTTTAGGATCAGAGGAGTAGACAAGATTTTTAGCAAATAGCAGGTCTTATAGTTATAGCTAATTGAGATGCCTCATTATTGATAGAATTAGCACTAGTATCATCAAAATTCAGAGAGGACCAATGAGGTAAAATATTTTTTATTAACATTAGAATTAGACAATGATGCAATAAAAAATGAGGTAATTAAAACATTGTCCATATGTAAATTCTCTTACACACAAATAATATAATTATTAGAAACATCAATATTTTTGTTTTGACTAGAATATTGCTCTGAAATAATTAAAAATTCATTAACATGAGGATTAACAATTTTCTCTTTATCATGATAACAAATATTTCTAACAATAAGAACATTCAGATAAGGTGCCACAACAGTAAAAGAGTTAGAAATAAGAATAATAATATTACTAACACTATTTTCTTCATTAACTGCATTATAAATATTGACAGGAATAGAAATGGTTAAAAAAAGTTATCAATTTTGGGGGTAGTAGGAACAAAATATTTCCTCACATTCCTTTTATTGATCCTGGAAACAGGAACCACATTATTCGAAATAGTATGAGCATTCATAAGACTGTGCACATGATCATGACCAAATGAGGAACAAGTTTTACAAATAATAGGCTTTCATTCATAAACAACTTGTTGTGTAGTATTATTTATATTGATATTGAGCATAATAAATTCCGGGAATAAAAAATCCACATCAACTTGTATATTAACATGAGCAAAAGACAATCTAGAACATTTTTGCTGTTAAAGAAGCAACAACAAGAGGGATACATAACTTGCTAGCAATTTCAGAAATTCTTGATTCAGACCATTAACATAATGACATATTAGGAAACCAAACACAAACAAGGATGTCTTTGAAACCTCCTTAATCAGTTCAAAATCATGAGTCCCCCTTTTAAGAATAAAAGGTTTATCTTAGATAAACCAAGATGCATCCGGAAGAAACATTTCAAGGTCTTCCAAACAATTAAATTTAAAAAGAAAGAACCACTCAATATGGAATATAAGTTAAAATGCACCTTTAAGCTTCCAAATGTTACCCAAGGCTTGTAAACTATTACCTTAAAAATGATGTTTAAACAGAGAATAACCAACCAAAAGCCATTTGCCACTAAATCAAATCATCATCAAATTCTTTATCTGTGAATATAACTTTTTCTTCCATAGGAAGAACAAAAGACGGATTAAAAGAATTAGGGTTAGATGTATGTGAGAAAAGAAGACTTTTCCAACTCATAGGCGTAGGGTTAATGCACAAATAAATCAGAGATAAATGTAAAGGAGGAAACATATTTGAATCTATAAAAAATAAGGGTCAAAACCCCAAAACACAACAACCAATCAAAAGAGAAATAAAAAGATCCCGAGAAGAAACTCAACAAAGAAAGAGAGAAAAAGTAAAAACCCTAAAACAATAAAGCAACAAAACAAGAAATGAGGTCACACAAAGAAAAGAGACAACACACGGTAAAACCAAAAGGGCAAAATGAAAAGCCTAAAAAATTTCACAAGAAGAAGAACGACCCTAAAAAACAAAAAAAAATCTTAATTTTTAATCACGCAAAGCAAGAAAACTCCAAAAAACTAGTAAAAAAGAACAAGAAAGGAAATCTTCGCTGAGGAAGGGAAGAGATGACATCAAATTATCTTGATGCTCGTGCTCCTTCTTCACCTCCATATTCCGCTCTGGATCACTCCAACGACTTCGTGTTCGACGACCCTTTTTGCGCCCTCTCCTATTTCCCCGACGTACATGAAAACCCTAGAACCTTTTTTTTTTTTTGCTCGCTTTCTCCTTTCTCAAAAGAAGTGCAAAGCAGAAAAAAAGTTCGAGAATGAAGAATGAAGAGGAGAGGGAGAGAGAGTGTGTAATGCTCTATTGCACTCGTGTGGTTCATTAGTTTAGTTCCTCTTCTTTTTTCAAACAAATTTATTTTAAATAAAATCAAATTATTTCAAATAAAAATAAATTTGAATTAAATAANTTCATCAAATTCTTTATCTGTGAATATAACTTTTTCTTCCATAGGAGGAACAAAAGACGGATTAAAAGAATTAGGGTTAGATGTATGTGAGGAAAGAAGACTTTTCCAACTCATAGGCGTAGGGTTAATACACAAAGAAATCAGAGACAAATGTAAAGGAGGAAACATATTTGAATCTATAAAAAACAAGGGTCAAAACCCCAAAACACAACAACCAATCAAAAGAGAAATAAAAAGATCCCGAGAAGAAACTCAACAAAGAAAGAGAGAAAAAGTAAAAACCCTAAAACAATAAAGCAACAAAACAAGAAATGAGGTCACACAAAGAAAAGAGACAACACACGGTAAAACCAAAAGGGCAAAATGAAAAACCTAAAAAATTTCACAAGAAGAAGAACGATCATAAAAAACAAAAAAAAATCCTAATTTATAATCATGCAAAGCAAGAAAACTCCGAAAAACCAGTAAAAAAGAACACGAAAGGAAATCTTCGCTGAGGAAGGGAAGAGATGACATCAGATTATCTCGATGCTCGTGCTCCTTCTTCACCTCCACATTCCGCTCTGGATCTCTCCATCGACTTCGTGATCGACGACCCTTTTTGCGCCCTCTCCTATTACCTTGACGTACATGGAAACCCTAGGACCTTTTTTTTTTGCTCGCTTTCTCCTTTCTCAAAAGAAGTGCAAAGCAGAAAAAAAGTTGGAGAATGAAGAATGAAGAGGAGAGGGAGAGAGAGTGTGTAATGCTCTATTGCACCCGTGTGGTTCATTAGTTTAGTTCTATTTCTTTTTTCAAACAAATTTATTTTAAATAAAATCAAATTATTTCAAATAAAAATAAATTTGAATTACATAAAATATGAGTTTACAACTCAAAATTTTGAAAAAATAAATTTAAATGAGCCAAGCTAGGGGTGTAAATGAGCTGAACACGAGCGAGCCAAGGGTTCGACTCTTATATTTCGAGCTCAAAAAGTGTGTACATGTTCGACTCGTTTGCTTAGCGAGTCGAACACTTGCCATTTACAAAGAAAGATTCATTTTGACAACCCTAGTCACATAGCCATAAGATATTAATGAATGAAGCAAAATTTAAAACAACATTTGAATCTAATTTAACAATTTTTATTCTATTTTCTTCATTAACACTTTTAATTGATTATAAATCTTTGTAGCCTTGTAGTTGATTAAATTTATAAAAAATACTACTCATCAAATTTATATATATAATTGATTAGTAGTATTTCGAGCCAAAACGAGCCGAACACGAACGAACAAATATTAGTTCGTGTTGTTCATGTTCGGCTCGTTAACTTAACGAACGAGCTAAAAACAAGCTTCTTAACGAGCCGAACAACGAGCCGTTCGCGAACAACGAGCCGTTTTGACAGCCCTAAGCCAAGCACAAAATAAACATCGTCTAAAATTAAAATTCGCATCTGTGCACGAATTTTTTAATATACTTTATTTTCACTGACTGAGCACAAATCTTAACGAGTTCAGCTTGGGCTCGGTGTCAAGTCAAGCCCAACACGAGCATTTGGCTGTTAAGCGAACATCTTTCGCTTTCTCGCCGCCAATAACCTGCACCCCGTCAGAAGCTCGCCGTCCCTCCCTCCGGATCCAAATCTCTCTCCTACATTGCCGATGAGAAAAAAAAGGCCGGAGTAATACGTCGCTAGCTCGAGCATCGAGCTTGCTGACCCGAGGAAACTGAAAACCCTAAATCCCTCCNAACAGAAGATGCACGAGCATTTGGCTGTTAAGCGAACATCTTTCGCTTTCTAGCCGCCAATAACCTGCACCCCGTCAGAAGCTCGTCGTCCTCCCTCCGGATCCAAATCTCTCTCCTACATTGCCGATGAGAAAAAAAAGACCGGAGTAATACGTCGCTAGCTCGAGCATCGAGCTTGCTGACCCGAGGAAACTGAAAACCCTAAATCCCTCCNACAAATTTAACATCTAAATCTTAATTTTTACATATATTATATAATTCTTGCTTTTACATGAAAATGTATATTTCAGTTTAAAAAATGAAAATAATGACCTATCACAGAGGAAACTAACCTTCAGAATGAAATAAAATCGTGAAAAAAATGTCATTCTGATAACTGCAGCGCGCCGCCCCATCATGCCGCAACACATCGCGCCGCCCCATCGTGGCGCAACACATCGCGCCGACCACTTGCCATCACAGTGCGCCGCCGTGCTGCATTGCGCCATCGCAATGCACTGCAGCAACATCCAATCTTCACCTCCCGTACTTTGGGGTACATAGAAACCCTAGAATCTTTTTTTTTTTTGCTCGGTTTCTCCTTTCTCAAAAGAAGTGCAAAGCAGAAAAAAAAGTTCCAGAATGAAGAATGAAGAGGAGAGGGAGAGAGAGTGTGTAATGCTCTATTGCACCCGTGTGGTTCATTAGTTTAGTTCCACTTTTTTTTTTTAACAAATTTATTTTAAATAAAATCAAATTATTTCAATTAAAAATAAATTTGAATTAAATAAAATATGACTTTACAGCTCAAAATTTTGAAAAAATAAATTTAAATGAGCCAAGCACAAAATAAACATTACAGCGTCTAAAATTCGCCACTGTGTGCACGAATTTTTTAATATACTTTATTTTCACTGACTGAGCACAAATCTTAACGAGTTCAGCTTGGGCTCGGTGTCAAGTCAAGCCCAACAGAAGATGCTCGCTTTCTCGCCGCCAATAACCTGCACCCCGTCAGAAGCTCGTCGTCCCTCCCTCCGGATCCAAATCTCTCTCCCCATTGCCGATGAGAAAAAAAACGCCGGAGTAATACGTTGCTAGCTCGAGCATCGAGCTTGCTGACCCGAGGAAACTGAAAACCCTAAATCCCTCCTTCTCCCCGTCATGGCCTCCGGTCAGGACCCCGGAACAACGTTGATGGATCTCATCACCTCAGACCCTTCAGCCCCTCNATTATTTTCTATTATCTTCTGTTCATTGAGTGCCATTTAGTTTGTTCTTCAATATAATAATTTCTTACTCTATTCTCGCTCCATCCTTCCTAGATTATCCATACATCCATTTTACATTCTTATTTTTATCATATTTTATTTAGTTATGTATGAGCTTTTTATTGCTTGATACTCAGATCTGTATAGTCTTAGCTAGTACAATTGTATTTATTCTAGTATTCTCTTATTAAATATATTTTTCTATTATAATTCTCCATAAAAAACAACTATAACTCTCAAAATTATCTTATTGGAGTAACTTTCTTTTTCGTAACAGATCTAGATTACTTGAACTTATCACCCTTAGTTATGCTTTATATTTTTGATAGTATAGATTAATAATTTACACTTTAAGTTCACTAAAAGTGTATATCATGTAATTAGTTTGATTAGTAATTATAAACCCTTTTTCTTGTGATTGTTTTCTCAATTGTTTTAACTTTATTTTCCTTTAAATGCTTTATTGTATTAATTGTTTTATGCAAACAACATACATAAGTATTTTACTATGAATCTATTTTGTAAGTTTCTCCATGGCCAACACAAAAGATATGGCCTTTATGTTGATCATTGATGTAATTCAATGGTGATTGGAAACTCCCCACCCTCTCTGTAACTACCAATGCTGGTCAATTCTCCATCTTAATATTTTCGGTTACTTATCGTACCTTTTGACATCCATTTTTTACTTTCATTAACATCAATTGCTTAAAATTCTTTCGATTTTTATAATTTATATGTTTGCATCTAGTTTTCTTTTTTTGGGTGGTAAATCATCTTGATGATTCATCAAAGATTTATCGGTGGGAGTTATTGAAAAAAAAAATGTTCACTTTGAAAGTAACGCCTTTCATTTCATAGTGTTAGCAGTTTGTAGGATGAAATAGCGGTTGGTTGGTTGGTTGCCAAAATCAGATATAGATATATATCATTAATGTCTTGCATTCTTTGTTCACACGCTTTCGCAGTTAACGGATTTTTACCTTCTGTTGCATACTCTTTACTTGTTTAAATTCTTTTATCGGTGATGTTTTTAATATTTTTTCTTTTATCTAACTATTTTTTGCTATCTTTGGAAGTTCATGCGAGAAGGATNTGCCGTGGTGGTTGTGTGCTTGAGGGGCGCTGAGCTCAAGTAAAATAGATAAACTGAACAAGGGTAGGTCAATGATAGAATCTAAGTGCTTTCAACCTTCTGCTTTAACAGAGAATTAGATGGCTTACCGACTTAAAAGTTTTGATATCCAAAATTCAGGATTACTGTTGTTTAATCTTGAAAATAAATATTTTTGTCCGTGTACTATACAGATTAAGGAATTTGATTTTAATCGTATGAAGTTATTGCAGTCCTATAACTTAATTGTCCCCTTTTTTATTGGAATTATGCCATTCCCAATTTATTTCTCTTATTTGATAGATATTTTTTTATGTATTTGCAGCTTCATCAGCAATGTGAGGATAGGAATGTCCTGCGCTATGTTTATTACTATTTGGCTAGAATTTTGGCAGATAATGGCGCACAAGGCTTAAGCGCAGCTGGTGGAATCCCTACTCCAAATTGGGATGCACTTGCTGATATTGATGCTGTTGGAGGTGTCACTAGAGCAGATGTTGAGCCAAGAATTGTGGGGCAGCTTAGTGCTGAGGCCTTAAATCCAGATATTGAATGTATTGTACATCATACTTTTGTTATCAACATAGCTTTAGTTGCAAAGTTTTTTTTTTTATTTTTTTGTTTGAAATTTTGATTGAAGTGATTTTAAACTTAATAGTCATGGAATTTTATTATCAACTTGAGGAAATAAAAAATTGAAATTCGAATCAAGTAGGATAACTGTTGTATANTATTTTTTTGTTTGAAATTTTGATTGAAGTGATTTTAAACTTAATAGTCATGGAATTTTATTATCAACTTGAGGAAATAAAAAATTGAAATTCGAATCAAGTAGGATAACTGTTGTATAAAATACAATAAAATATTTGAAATAATGAGGAAGCGAAGGAGGAATGAATTTTTGAAAATTTGAGAAAGCACATAAAAAATTTTCTGCTTTACAGTAAATATTTGTTTCTTAATTTGTTATTGAATATCATGAAGACTCATGCGCTATTTGAATCATACATAATTGAAAAGATTCTAGCTTGTAATCTTACTTTGATGCTTTAAGTTGTTACACTCTTCCCAAAAAAAAATCACTCTACACTGTTGAACGTGAGCATTATGTTTAATGTTGAAAGTGAAAACGGTTATTTCTTNTGAAGAAATGAATTTTTGAAAATTTGAGAAAGCAAATAAAAATTTTCTGCTTTACAGTAAATATTTGTTTATTAATTTGTTATTGAATATCATGAAGACTCACGCGCTATTTGAATCATACATAATTGAACAGATTCTAGCTTGTAATCTTACTTTGATGCTTTAAATTGTTACACTCTTCCCAAAAAAAATCACTCTACACTGTTGAACGTGAGCATTATGTTTAATGCTGAAAGTGAAAACGGTTATTTCTTTAATGTTGTGGTTTCATATTGGATTCATGATTAAAGTGAACTAAAATATATTTCTATAGAATCTATTGGCATCTCATGGATCAAAGTGTTCTAATTTTAAGTAAGTGAATTGACATCACCATCTTTCTCCTAACTATTTGGTTCAAGCATTATAAATCATCAATCACCTATTCATTACCACCGAGTTATGCACAAATTTTTTTTGCTTGGCTTCATTTTGTATTTTTTTTGGTCAACCTATTTCATTCTTAGTTCTCTTACATTAGTTCTATTACCTATTCTATGGATGCATCTTCGATCCTCTATTATTTTCTATTATCTTCTGTTCATTGAGTGCCATTTAGTTTGTTCATTAATATACTAATTTATTACTCTATTCTCGCTCCATCCTTCCTAGATTATTCATACATCCATTTTACATTCTCATTTTTATCATATTTAATTTAGTTCTGTATGAGCTTTCTATTGCTTGATACTTAGATCTGTATAGTCTTAGCTAGTACAATTGTATTTACTCTAGTATTATCTTATTAAAATATATTTTTCTATTATAATTCTGCATAAAAAACAACTATAACTCTCAAAATTATCTTATTGGAGTATCTTTCTTTTTCGTAACAGATCTAGATTACTTGAACTTATCACCCTTAGTTATTACTTTATATTTTTGATAGTATAGATTAATAATTTACAATTTAAGTTCACTAAAAGTGTATATCATGCAATTAGTTTGATTAGTAATGATAAAACCTTTTTCTTGTGATCGTTTTCTCAATTGTTTTAACTTTTATCTTTATTGTATTAATTGTTCTATGCAAACAACATACATTTAAGTAATATTATGAATCTATTTTCTAAGTTTCTCCATGGCCAACACAAAAGATATGGCCTTTATGTTGATCATTGATGTAATTCAATGGTGATTGGAAACTCCCCATCCTCTCTGTAACTACCAATGCTGGTCAATTCTCCATCTTAATATTTTCGGTTACTTATCGTACCTTTTGACATCCATTTTTTTACTTTCATTAACATCAATTGCTTAAAATTCTTTCGATTTTTATAATTTAGTAAATCATCTTGATGATTCATCAAAGATTTATCGGTGGGAGTTATTGAAAAAAAATGTTCGCTTTGAAAGTAACGCCTTTTATTTCATAGTGTTAGCAGTTTGTAGGATGAAATAGCGGTTGGTTGGTTGCCAAAGTCAGATATGGATATATATCATTAATGTCTTGCATTCTTTGTTCACAAGCTTACGCAGTGAACGGACTTTTACCTTCTGTTGCATACTCTTTACTTGTTAAAATTCTTTTATCGGTGATGTTTTTAATATTTTTTCTTTTATCTAACTATTTTTTGGTATCTTTGGAAGTTCATGCGAGAAGGATTGCTGCTTTGAAAGCTCTCAGTTGTGCTTCATCAAGCAGTTTAGATATACTGGACAAGTTGTATGAAATTGTTTTTGGCATTTTAGAAAAGGTATGCTTCGAACTTATTGATATGGAAATTCATCAAGCTGCTTAAGAGGGTTTTCTTAGGGTTTAAGTTTTATGGTTTGTTGAAAAATGCTTTCATGAGTTTATTTAGTTTCTTTTTGAACTTCTGATTATCGATTGTTTACCCCATTCCATCTTTCCTCTTTTCCAGAATTTTAGTTTTATTAATGTTGTTTTCATAATTTGTTAGGTTGGAGATGCCAAGCAAAAACGTAAGAAAGGCATCTTTAATAGGCCAGGTGGTGATAAGGAGGTATGACAACATTTTTACTTAAAATTTCTAGAAGCTGGAATTTGGTAAGGCTCTTTCATTTGCAGGCTATTTATTTAAGTGGATTGTTTTTTCTATTTGTGACATGGTTGTAGTTATAATATGATGGACTAACATCAAGGTTCGGTATTTGTTCGAATATTTATATACAATTAATGCTGCAATTAAGAAAATAACTATGCAATGTAAATTGTCTGGAAGGATTTTACAAAAGTAATGCAACACTATCTAATGTAGAGGAAACGCAAATTTATACTTACAAGATGCAAAATGACTATCGCATTCAAACCTCACTAATTAAGTAGTTCTAGTGAAGAAACATTTAGGTGTGGACATTGATTTACATTTGAAGCGGTGATTACTCAAGAATGGAAAATCAGATGAAGTCCCAAAAGTATTCCAACATATGGGCTGCATGTGTTGATTGGAAATCCAAATATGTGTGAAATCTGAATAAATAGCATTATATAGCTCATCCATGGGCTAATAATGGACAGTGGAAAGAGACAGAGAAGATGAAATGTGAAAGGGTGGAAAAGAAGTATTTAATAACGGTGGTTGAAGTGATTTTATAGGTTTCTCTTTGAAAATAATACTTGGGAAGCTTTAGATCTTCATATCTAAGGAAGAAAGTATTTAGTTTTCNCTTGGAATTATTCCATTCCCAATTTATTTCTCTTATTTGATAGATATTTTTTATGTATTTGCAGCTTCATCAGCAATGTGAGGATAGGAATGTCTTGCGCTATGTTTATTACTATTTGGCTAGAATTTTGGCAGATAATGGCGCACAAGGCTTAAGCGCAGCTGGTGGAATCCCTACTCCAAATTGGGATGCACTTGCTGATATTGATGCTGTTGGAGGTGTCACTAGAGCAGATGTTGAGCCAAGAATTGTGGGGCAGCTTAGTGCTGAGGCCTTAAATCCAGATATTGAATGTATTGTACATCATACTTTTGTTATCAACATAGCTTTAGTTGCAAAGTTT
>JXCR01143437.1:46996-103409 GCA_002079205.1 Phalaenopsis hybrid cultivar
TTTTTTTAACGGTGGATTTAATTTCTTAAACTCCGTTATTGTCATAAAAGATTTAACACAACTATTTGGGTTTGGCTTTATGAGTTTTCATTTTCATTCGTTTATATTTAATGCTATTTAGATGATAAACATGTTTTTTCAGAAATCATTTTGAAATAAGTTATATTTATGTAATTATAGGCTTACTCCATGCTTCATATTTCATGAATTTATCAACTCATCAAACGACACATTTTCTACCCTTATTTTATCCCCAGTTCATTCAAATATATTTCCAAAAGTGTTATCTTCCATTAATATCATTTAGTCACACTCAAGTCTGATATTAGTAACCATTTGTACAAACCTTCATTCGGACCCATATTATATTTCTAGCCTAACCGTGACTATAAAATTTTGAGTCCCTTGATGATGAAGAGCAATGTTTTTAAAAGTGCACTTCGAAGCGATGGTCAAGAGAAATATTTTTAAAAATGCGTTTCACGAGCAAAACGAAACGAAGCACGTGTCAACTGTTTCACTTCACTGAAGAGTGCTTTGAAGCGCTGAAGTTAAGCAGGTTTTTTATAANTATACACATTGATTATAAAAAATTTGCATAGCCAATGATCTAAATGGGTCAAACAAACCTTATCATTTGGTAGCATGGCCAGGATGTCATGCAAGAGGGGAAGAGTTGAGGAAAACAGTAAATTTGATTGAATCTTAAATTTTTATTTTATTTAAAATTATTTTGACTATGAAACTGCATGTCAACCTGAACACCTAACTGTTCTAGCACCTTTTAATAAATACCCACACAATGGTATCCTTTACCTAAAAAGGAAAGAAAACTACCCATCCTTATCCCCACTCTAGCCTGAGCTTTCCTAACTAGAAATGGTAAAAGCAAAAATGCTACTGGATTATTTTGTCACAATATAAAGAAATTGTGGTGACTAGTAATTCATCTCTTGGACCTATAACTACCATCCGAGGGGGTGTATTCTATGGTTGGGTTGAAATAATTCCTTCTGTTTTATTTGATCAAAATAATTGCATTTGTTTCCCCATTGAAGGTGATTTAGCTAGCAATGCTTCTAAGTATTATGTTAGGANCCGGCGATTATTTTAAACCAGAAACTTATCTATTGTATTGTCATTTGCAGTCTACTTCTTTTATTATTTAGCAAAGGCTTGTAAACCTATCTTTGACAGATATCACTGGATCTTCAAGCATTATTGATGGATATTTATCAATTTAACATTTGCTAAAATTTAAATATCATGTGCTTAATATTGTTTTCTATTAATTTTATATTCGTCATTTAGAGTTCTTGAAGTTGTTTTATTTGATTAAAAAATTTCTCACTTATATGAAGTTATTTAATATTAAATGTGTCAGTAATCATTTTTATGACTAGCCTACACAAAACTATTTAATTATAATGTTTATCTTCGGAGCAGTCTTATGATGATTGGAAACTTATTAGGCCAATCAACAGCAGCTTAATGCTTTGTACAACTTTATATACAACTCCAATATAGCTTTGACATTTACATTTTCTACTTGATAAAATCGAATGAATTCTCATGGCACTTGATAATATACACTTTCAAGACCAATAAAACGCACATGAAGATCCTTTGCTTGGCATAAAGTTCACTATTATTGTTGATGTTCAGCATAAAATCAAACTTTCTACCTAAGATTGATTCGATGTTTGTTAGCTTTCATTGTCTCCATAATGTCATTGTATGACTTTACATGTGATTCCTTCATAATTATCATAATTTTAAAATCTCTTTGTTCTTAATTATTGATGCCATAATATTTCTTTTTTAATCATTTTAATCTTTTTAGCCTTTTGTTTTTTTTTTAATTTTTTGATAATCATGCTCTTTATGAAGTCCTCTGTTTTTTTTATCTTTAGCATGAAACCACTTCGAATGTTTCTCAACCTTTATTCTAGTACTTCCATTTTGACTTCATTGTATGGCTTAAAGGTTCAGTTCCTTTATTATAATTATTATAGTTTTTAAAAAAATCTTATTCTAAAATTTTGGTGCTATAATATTTCTTTTCCAGTAACTTAAATCCTTTTATTTTTCCAGAGTTTCTCTTGAAAATCTGAGTAGCTCTCTAAAATTTATTGCTCCTCATCTGAATTTGAAGTCATCTTCTTCCTGGCTAAGCTTAAATTAACATTTTACATAATTTGTAGATCTGATAATTTGGTTCATTTTCTTTTTGTAGGATTCTCTTCTAGAAAACTGTCTTCTTATAACTTTGCAAAATATTGCTTTCAATTTTTTTATTGATGTTTTCTTCTGTAAACAACAACCAAATGCATTCACTCTCATTGCACTTAACTGGTGAAAGTCTTTTGAGCTGCAATCTATGCATTCACTCTCAATGAACTTAACTGGTGAAAGTCTCTTGATCATCAATCTCTTACTTCTAACTATTGTTTTGTGTTTTTCTCCCTTTTAATTCACCCAAGTACTTGGTCAAATGCTGATTATGTAAACAATTTATGTTTTTATCTGGGCAACAATTGACTTGTTATCTTAAATTTTGATTGCTATGAGTTAGTTAATAGTTTTTAGCAGTTTGAGTTACGACTGTGGAAAATGTATAATGCCTGTTACCTGATATTATATGGATTAGTAGATGCCCATGGTAATTTAGTTCCTTTGAATAAAAGATCGCCATCACTGAGGTGGTTGCCTTGTTTGCAAAATACATGTAAGTAAGAATCTCTGAATGCTTCTCCATTTTGAAGCTTTAGAACTGACTGTCAATTTTATTAGAAACATGTAAGGATGGAAAATTTCTTTCATTTTTCTACAGCAGCTACGCTTGAGCAATATCTCAAAAAATTAAACCTGAGTTTGAGCGGCTACCTTAGTGATATGTGCAAAAATGCAGTCTTTTTTTATCCGTTCATCATGCTTGTTCAGTATTTTGATGGGATATCTGATTCTATATTTGCAGTCTAATATCCAGAACAATTTGCAATATGCTGCAATTAGCGCCCTGAGAAGGCTTCCTCTCGATCCTGGAAATCCAGCATTCTTGCACAGAGCCATACAAGGGTAGTTGGATCTCTCCTTCCAATTTTTTCGTTAGATGCATGATACCTTCATTGTCCTTGATGTTTTTCATTGTTGTCATGGTTAACTCAGTCTTCTTATTAATTATTCTTATATCAAAAGCAGTTAAGGGTGGCACTTTCATACACATTGATTATAAAAAAATGGCATAGCCAATGATCTGAATGGGGTCAAACAAACCTTATCATTTGGTAGCAGGGCTAGGATGTCATGCAAGAGGGGAAGAGTTGAGGAAAACAGTAAATTTGATTGAATCTTAAATTTTTATTTTAATTAAAATTATTTTGACTATGAACCTGTATGTCAACCTGACACCTAAATGTTCTAGCACCTTTTAATAAATACCCACTCAATGGTATCCTTTACCTAAAAAGGAAAGAAAACTACCCATCCTTATCCCCACTCTAGCCTGAGCTTTCCTAACTAGAAATGGTAAAAGCGAAAATGCTACTGGATTATTTTGTCACAATATAAAGAAATTGTGGTGACTAGTAATTCATCTCTTGGACCTATAACTACCATCCGAGGGGGTGTATTCTATGGTTGGGTTGAAATAATTCCTTCTGTTTTATTTGATCAAAATAATTGCATTTGTTTCCCCATTGAAGGTGATTTAGCTAGCAATGCTTCTAAGTATTATGTTAGGAATATGATTTCTCAAATAATTATTTTTTTTAACGGTGGATTTAATTTCTTAAACTCCGTTATTGTCATAAAAGATTTAACACAACTATTTGGGTTTGGCTTTATGAGTTTTCATTTTCATTCGTTTATATTTAATGCTATTTAGATGATAAACATGTTTTTCCAGAAATCATATTGAAATAAGTTATATTTATGTAATTATAGGCTTACTCTATGCTTCATATTTCATGAATTTATCAACTCATCAAACGACACATTTTCTACCCTTATTTTATCCCCAGTTCATTCAAATATATTTGTACAAAAGTGTTATCTTCCGTGACTAAAATTTTGAGTCCCTTGATGATGAAGAGCAATGTTTTTAAAAGTGCACTTCGAAGCGATGGTCAAGAGAAATGCTTTTAAAAATGTGTTTCACGAGCAAAACGAAATGAAACACGTGTCAACTGTTTCACTTCACTGAAGAGTGCTTAGAAGCGTTGAAGTTAAGCAGGTTTTTTATAATTTTTAAGTTATTAACTATTATAGAAAATTATAATAAATTTTTAAAATTTTAATTTGTAGATTCACCTTCAATGTTTGTCTTAAAAATTAAGTATTATACCATATTCTTTTTTATTTTATATCAACTTTTAAGTCATACTTTATTTTTTATAATTGTTAATGAATATATTTATACATGAATAGTTTCATATAATCTATTAGTGCTTTGGTTAATAAAAGCACTGCTTCGCTGTGCGTTTTGCGCTTTGAAGCAAAAAATAATGCCTTGTGCATTTAGTTGCATTTTGTGTCTTGATAACACTCGTCAAGAGATTTCTACCACTATAGGTGAATGATGGAAGAGATTTGTTTGTTCAAAACTACATAGACTTAATATATTTAGATCAATCTTATAAGAACACCAAGTGCAATGCGATGCCCAAGACTTTATTTTTGCTTCAAAGCATAGAACAAAACAACACTTTTATTAACCAAAATGCTATTAGATTATACAAGACTATTAATGTATAAATACTTTTATTAATAGTTATGAAATATTAAGTATGACATAAAAGTTGATATAAAATTAAAAAAAATGTTGTACGATACGTAACTTGAATTCATATATTTATGGTTAATTTATAAATTAAAATTTTGAACAATTTGATATGAATCTTCTGCAGAAATTAGGGAAAACACATTTTATTGTAAGAATATCAAACATTAAACTTTAATATAAAGATAAGCACATACAATTCCAGAGGTAGGTGTTCTCCCTACGGTTTGAGAGATAGGAAATCTTTTCCAAACCCTAACCTAAGAATCACAACAACAATCTTATACTTAACTCTAACCCTAAAAATATTAACCCTATTTATACTAAATAATAATAAATGTCAAATGACAAAATTTCCGTTAGGCTAATAATGGCTAAACTGTCATTAGGTGCCGTCATAATATTACTCCCTTCCCAAAAAGACATTCTTCTCAAGGTGAGAAAATTGCTGCTGGATCAAGTCGTATGGTTACCACTGTCCACCACCTTTCGACGACCCTTTTCAATTAATCATAAATTTATATGACCCACATGAATTCGAAATATCTTGTGCACATTTTTTGGCCACATCTAAATCTGATGGTGTTTGGACTTCCAATCAATCAGCTCTTCCTGTAGTTCATCGATCACCAGAATCTCTGTCAACTCTGTATGATATGTTTCTTTCATTTTTGTCAACTTCAATCCTGCTTGCTTCCATTTGTTTAAGCCGTCCTAATGTCCCACTATTCCTTCGAAGTGCGACACTCGATCGTGCTTCTCATTCTTTCGCCCGATCCCGCAACTCTAGACCTACCTGAGACAATGATGTTGCCTTAATTTTGTACGAATTCTTCTGATTGCTGCTGCTCGCTTTAGTTTCAGATGTCGTTGCTCGGTCTCACTGTAGGTGGTCCAAGTTTTATGTGGGACTCTACAATCTTCTTTATCATTTCTTCTAGAACTGTCAGTCTCCTCTCGAACCACCCCTCCATAATGAGAAATGCTTGTCCATTTCAACTCTTCCTTTAATTTCNGGCCACATCTAAATCTGATGGTGTTTGGACTTCCAATCAATCGGATCTTCCTGTAGTTCATCGATCACCAGAATCTCTGTCAACTCCGTATCATATGTTACTTCCATTTTTGTCAACTTCAATCCTGCTTGCTTCCATTTGTTCAAGCTGTCCTAATGTCCCACTATTCCTTCGAAGTGCGACACTCGATCATGCTTCTCATTCTTTCGCCCGATCCCGCAGCTTCAGACCTATCTGAGACAATGATGTTGCCCTAATTTTGTACGAATTCTTCTGATTGCTGCTGCTCACTTTAGTTTCAGATGTCGTTGCTAGATCACGCTGTAGGTGGTCCAGGTTTTATGTGGGACTCTACAATCTTCTTTATCATTTCTTCTAGAGCTGTCAGTCTTCTCTCGAATCATCCCTCCATAATGAGAAATGCTTGCCATTTCAACTCTTCCTTTAATTTCTCCTAATAGGCATTCATTTTCTTAGCCTACCTTAGTTCCAGGAAAACTTTCGATCATTGAGGCAAAATTTCTATACTCTAAAATTCCGTTGTCGCTTCCTAGCTAGCGCTTATTGTGACTGTACCGCAAGTCAGTGATCTCGGATCACTTCAATTCAGTCGCCACTTCCCAGATAGCTCCAATCGCGACTGTATCGTGATATTAGGTCACTGTAAGTCACGATCCCATTGTTTGCGCCCAGATCAGTCATTCGATGTTGCTCTGTACGCCACGATCCCTTTTCCCCGTCAGTTGCAGTTGTATTGCCAGTCGGCGACACTTCGCTCTGTATGTTGTGATTTCGATGTTGCTTCCCCTCTAATTTGAATCGGGACTATCATGCGAGGATTATTGTTGGACTTTATTGCAATTCTTCTGCCATGTATGCCTTGATTCTGAAGTTGCTTCCTTCGACTGCTTCGACACTGGACGTTGCAATCCGGTTGGGAAGACAAAGGCTTCAGAGTCAGCTAGCTCTTATCGCAACTGTATCACAATCCCTTATAGGATTCCATCGTTGCTCACACCGAACGCTTGAGTATGAAGATCTCTCCCTTATAGGATTCCATCGTTGCTCACACCGAACGCTTGAGTATGAAGGTCTCATTGACTTTAATTAGGGCAGAGTGAGTTCAAGCCATCCATGTTTACAAGCATCATGTAGGTAATCTCCCAGAAATTGATTGCTCGGATACCATTTGTTAGAAAATTTTCATAGAACACATTGACTTTAATTAGGGCAGAGGGAGTTCAAGCCATCCATGTTTACAAGCATCATGTAGGTAATCTCCCAGAAATTGATTGCTCGGATACCATTTNACATTCATTTTCTTAGCCGACCTTAGTTCCAGGAAAAATTTCGATCACTAAGGAAAAATTTCTATACTCTAAAATTTCGTTGTCGCTTCCTAGCTAGCTCTTATTGTGACTGTACCGCAAGTCGGTGATCCCGGATCACTTCAATTCTGCCGCCACTTCCCAGATAGCTCCAATCGCGACTGTATCGTGATATTAGATCACTGTAAGTTATGATCCCATTGTTTGCACCCAGATCAGTCATTCGATGTTGCTCCGTACGCCACAATCCCTTTTCCCCGTCAGTTGCAGTTGTATTGCCAGTCGACGACACTTCGCTCTGTATGTTGTGATTTCAATGTTGCTTCCCATCTAATTTGAATCAGGACTATCATGAGAGGATTATTGTTGGACTGTATTGCAATTCTTCTGCCATGTATGCCTTGATTCTGAAGTTGCTTCCTTCGACTGCTTCGGCACTGGACGTTGCAATCCGGTTGGGACGACGAAGGCTTCAAAGCTATCTAGCTCTTATCACAACTGTATCACAATCCCTTATAGGATTCCATCATTGCTCACACCGAACGCTTGAGTATGAAGATCTCATTGACTTTGATTAGGGCAGAGTGAGTTCAAGCCATCCATGTTTACAAGCATCATGTAAGTAATCACCCAGAAATTGATTGCTCGGATACCATTTGTTAGAAATTTTTCACAGAAATTAGGACAAACACATATTTTATTGCAAGAACATCAAACATTCAATACAAATATAAGGATAAACACCTACGATTCGAGTGGTAGGTAATCTCTCGCAATTCTTACAATTCGAGAGGTAGGAAATCTCTCCCAAACTCTAAACCTATGACTCTCAACAACAATCTCATACATGACCCTATTTCTAAACATGTTAGCTATATTTAAACTAAACAATAATAAATAACAAATAATGAAATTGCCTTTTGGCTCTGTTATAACAAATTTCTAATATGCTGAATAATTAAAAACGAAAAAATCACAAAATAAATCCTACAACTTAACTTCTATGCTTGGAGTGAAGTGGGCGTCATAGGCTTCAGTTCGCTTTGGCTTCAAAGAGTACTTTTAAATTTTACTTTAGATTTATTATTATGGCATTCTTAGTTAATTTTGATTACCTTTTCCCTCACTTATTATAATTGCTATGATGCNGTGGTAGGTAATCTCTCGCAATTCTTACAATTCGAGAGGTAGGAAATCTCTCCCAAACTCTAAACCTATGACTCTCAACAACAATCTAATACATAACCCTATTTTTAAACATGTTAGCTATATTTAAACTAAACAATAATAAATAACAAATAATGAAATTGCCCTTTGGCNTTGGTAGGTAATCTCTCGCAATTCTTACAATTTGAGAGGTAGGAAATCTCTCCCAAACTCTAAACCTATGACTCTCAACAACAATCTAATACATACTATTTTTAAACATGTTAGCTATATTTAAACTAAACAATAATAAATAACAAATAATGAAATTGCCCTTTGGCACTGTTATAACAAATTTCTAATATGCTGCAATAATTAAAAACGAAAAAATCACAAAATAAATCCTACAACTTAACTTCTATGCTTGGAGTGAAGTGGGCTTCATAGGCTTCAGTTCGCTTTGGCTTCAAAGAGTAATTTTAAAATTTTACTTGAGATTTATTATTATGGCATTCTTAGTTAATTTTGATTACCTTTTCCCTCACTTATTATAATTGCTATGATGCNTGGCCACATCTAAAGCTGATGGTGTTTGGACTTCCAATCAATCGGCTCTTCCTGTAGTTCATCGATCACCAGAATCTCTGTCAACTCCGTATCATATGTTTCTTCCATTTTTGTCAACTTCAATCCTGCTTGCTTCCATGTGTTCAAGCTGTCCTAATGTCCCACTATTCCTTCGAAGTGCGACACTCGATCGTGCTTCTCATTCTTTCGCCCGATCCCGCAGCTTCAGACCTACCTGAGACAATGATGTTGCCCTAATTTTGTACGAATTCTTTTGATTGCTGCTGCTCGCTTTAGTTTCAAATGTCTTTGCTAGATCACGCTGTATGTGGTCCAGGTTTTATGTGGGACTCTACAATCTTCTTTATCATTTCTTCTAGAGCTGTCAGTCTCCTCTCGAACCACCCCTCCATAATGAGAAATGCTTGTCCATTTCAACTCTTCCTTTAATTTCTCCTAATAGGCATTCATTTTCTTAGCCTACCTTAGTTCCAAGAAAAATTTCGATCACTGAGGCAAAATTTCTATACTCTAAAATTCCGTTGTCGCTTCCTAGCTAGCTCTTATTGTAACTGTACCGCAAGTCAGTGATCTCGGATCACTTCAATTTTGTCGCCACTTCCCAGATAGCTCCAATCGCGACGGTATCGTGATATTAGGTCACTGTAAGTCACGATCCCATTGTTTGCGGCCCAGATCAGTCATTCGATGTTTCTCTGTACGCCACGATCCCTTTTCCCCGTCAGTTGCAGTTGTATTGCCAGTCGGCGACACTTCGCTCTGTATGTTGTGATTTTGATGTTGCTTCCCCTTTAATTTGAATCGGGACTATCATGCGAGGATTATTGTTGGACTGTATTGCAATTCTTCTGCCATGTATGCCTTGATTCTGAAGTTGCTTCCTTCGACTGCTTCAACACTGGACGTTGCAATCCGGTCGGGAAGACAAAGGCTTCAGAGCCAGCTAGCTCTTATCGCAACTGTATCACAATCCCTTATAGGATTCCATCGCTGCTCACACCGAACGCTTGAGTATGAAGATCTCTCCCTTATAGGATTCCATCGTTGCTCACACCGAACGCTTNAATATTACTCAAACATCAGTTCATCTCTCCTAAGTTTATTCTTGCATTGGGCATGGATGTTGATAAACGAGCAGCATGAAAAATCCTCATTACCCATCTGACTTTTACCTGAATCAGTAAATTTATGACAGATGATTTGTTATATATTTCATTCATATGCTAACATGATTCATATTTCCATGTTATTTTGCAGGAAAGCTTGCACAATCAGGAGGTATATTTCTTTTACTTTTTTGGATTGTCATTCTTATCATGTAACACGCATCATTGATACTTACGCTTTTTCTTTGAAATTTGTGTAACTGCAATCCTTTATCCCTTTTCTGTGCTTCTGATTGCTGTATATTTGATAGTATTTCTATATTAAAGTATAAATTGGTTGGTGTGGAATTATGCTCCTTATTATTTACTTTAACTCTATTTAGTACTTGCTATATTTAGTCATAGTATAAAAAGGGTAATTCCTTAATTATAGGTATTTATGTTTATTCCGTAATTATAGAAATTACTTAATTGTAAGAAGATTTCTTTCCTCTTTCTATTTTCTTGTACTCGCCTATTTATAGGTGAATTATCTATGTATTCAAGTGAGAAAAATGATTATTCAAAATTCACATGGTATCAGAGCCATCAAAGGGAAGCCTCTCTCGCTCGGCTCGATCACGACCCTTCTCTCCTGCGACCGTCATCGTCCGATCGTGCCTCTCTCCGATTGTTCGCGTCCGATCGTCATAGCGCCGCATCCGAGCGCCTCTCTCCGATCGTCCGCGTTCGCATTCGAGCGTTGTACTTCGTCCAAGCGCCGCTCCTCGTCCAATCGTCCGCGTCCCGATCGACCGCATCCGAGCGCACGCAGCCCTAGTGCGCACTGATCTCGCGATTGTCCGCACCTGAGCGTCGACTCTTCTTCCGCGATGGAGCACAACCCGTTCCAACCGTGCTCCTCGTTGGCGCAACCTCATCTCTGGTCATTCTGCTGGCCACCTCTCCTCTCAAATGACTAAGGACGGCCATGCCTTGCAACTCTTCCTCACTAGTGATGTCACGTCTAGCCACCCCTCGGCGACTGGGTCTCCATTGCCCAACAATTCAGACAATAATTATGTCCTCAGCACCAGCCACAAACTCACCGGCCAGAATTACCTCCAATAGTCGCAGTTAGTCATGATGTTTGTATGCGGCAAAGACAAAGATGACTACCTCACTGGTGATGCTCCAGCTCCGATGACGACAGATCCGTCATACAAGACTTGGAAATCCGAGAGGCCTGGCTTGTTAACTCGATGACACTTGATATTGGCGAAAATTTTCTTTTCTATGACACTACTAAGGAAATTTGGGATGCTGTCCGTGAGACCTATTCTAGCGCGGACAATTCAAACGAACTATTTGCTGTTGAGACCATTCTTCATAACTTTCGTTAAGGTGATCTTTCCGTCACCCAATACTTCAATACTCTTAATCGGTATTAGCAGCAACTAGATCTATTCGAGGTGCACCTTTGGAAGTGTCCTGAAGACTGTCATATTTCGCCAAATCATAGAACAAAAACGCACCTTCAAATTTCTCCTCGGCCTCAAATCTGAGTTTGACCAGATTCGCTCACGGATTTTGAATTCGAAATCTCGTCCAACAATTCGTGAAGTTTTCTCCGATATACGCCACGAAAAGAGTCGTCAAAAGGTCATATTAGGTGTTTCCTTGTCCACTATAGCCCTCGACGGGTCTGCACTTGTTGCTCATATTCTATCCACAGACAACCGCCAACGCCAGGGCCTCCCTTAGTGTGACCACTGTCGCCGTTCTGGCCATACTCGGGATACGTGTTGGCGGATTCATGGCAAACCCGCCAATGGGAAACCCAAACGGGGATCATCGGGCAGCTGCCACCATCACCACCGAAGCCTCTCCAGAAACGAGCCCATTCAGCGAAGAACAGATTCATGCCCTCCAGAAGATGCTCGGTCAGCTGTCACCAGTCCAGCCTACTAGTGTGGCATCGGGTGCCATCGGCCTTGTTACCTATCAAGGTATTTCCCCATCCGCTTTCGTCTTGGATTCAACCTCTTTTCGCCCCTGGATTGTTGACTTCAGATGTCTCCGATCATATGACCGAGGATATCTTATTAATAGATTACCGGCCGTGTAATCCTACCCTCACTGTTTGGATTGCTGATGGATCAGCCTCCAAAGTTGTTGGTCTTGGTTCTGTCTGCATCGCTCCAGATTTATTGCTCACTTCTGTGCTTCATGTTCCTACTTTGGATTGTAATTTGATCTCTATTAGTAAGCTCACTCATGATTGTTATTGTGTTGCTAAATTTTTTCCATATATTTGTGAATTTCAGGATTTGAAGTTGGGGAGGATGATTGGCAATGCTAAGTTGCGCAGTGGTCTCTATCTTCTCAACAAACCCTCTGTCAGTCTAGTCTCACCCACCGGTTGTATTCCAGTATCAAGTCTGTCTTGCTTAAATTCGCTTAGTACATCTGTATTTCATTCCAACGTTAATAATGATAGTGAAATCATGTTACTTCATTATTGTTTAGGTCATCCCAATTTTATGTACCTTGGGAAACTATTTTCTCATTTATTCATTAATAAAAGTCCTACCTCTTTTAATTGCGAATTTTGTCAACTTGCCAAACACACTCGCACTTCATTTCCTCGATTATCATACAAGCCCACTCGTCCCTTTTCTCTGATCCATAGAGACGTCTAGGGTCCTTCTCGTGAAAAAATATTTCTGGGGCCCAATGGTTCGTGTCCTTTATTGATGATCACACACGGGTGACATGGATCTATCTTATGTGTGACAAATCCGAGGTAGGACCAATATTTCGTGCATTCTATCAAATGATACTCACTCAATTTGACAATCAAGCAACAATCAGTATCGCAAAGAATCCTGTTCATCATGACCGGACGAAACACATTGAGATTGATCGGAATTTCATTTCAGAGAAGGTGGACAATTGAATCATTGAATTGGTCTATACTCCTTCTAGAGGCCAAACCGCAGACATTCTCACCAAGACTCTCCCTAAGTCAAGTTTTGATGAGCTAACCAACAAGTTGGACATGTACAATCTGTACAACCCACCTTGAGGGGGGTGTGGAATTACGCTTCTTATTATTTACTTTAATTCTATTTAGTACTGGCTATATTTAGTCATAGTATAAAAAGGGCAATTCCTTAATTATAAGTATTTATGTCTATTTCTTAATTATAGGAATTACTTAATTGTAGGAAGATTTCTTTCCTCTTTCTATTTTCTTGTACTCGCCAATTTATAGGTGAATTATCTATGTATTCAAGTGAGAAAAAAGATTATTCAAAATTCACAGTTGGTTTTATGATTCCGCCTCAGCTTTTGGATTATTTGAAGGAGAGTTTAACCTAATCCTTTTTATTATTATTATTATTTTGCTTTTTGTCTTTTATAGATTTATTGTTTCTTAACTCTTTGTCACGCAGAAGACTACTGGTAGTCGGAGAGAAATGTTTATGCTATTGCTCTGTTACTGAGAGTTGCTTCCCCAATTATACCTATCTTCCTTAGAAAAGGAACTGAATCTTAAATATGCACCTTCAAAATTTTTATATAGAGAATTTACAAGCACATGATCTTAAACTTCTCATCCCTAGGAATAGGGCTGCGTTATTGTCATCAGAACATTCATTTTGCAGGTTCATCCCGGCATTCTTTTTACAAGGAATGCTGTCCTCATTTATGCTTCTTTGTAACTTTCCAAGTTTCACTGTTTCTGGTAAATTGTAACTTAGTTTAGGTGATAGCCCATGCCAATTTACATTACCAGTAAATTCCTCTGCTGTTCATAACCTGTCATTTTTCATTGTCTGAAGTTCAATCACATTTGAGGTTCAGTTAGAAAGACTTCATTTGTTTTTCCACATCTCTTATTAGGCTTGTCACCTTCTCCTTTGGATTTTCTTTGCCCTATGCTGTGCAGGCTCTGGTACTAGATAAAGGTGCATCCAACATAATGTTTGTTAAGTTTTCAATATTATCATATTTGGTTCAACAAATGTTACACATGATATGAAGGGTTGCAGGGGATCTATTATGCCTTGATATCTTCCCTCATCTAGTTTTGAATGAGAAACAACCTACGAAGTATTGGAATGCCAGTGATTCTTTTGGGACTTGGCAAAGGGTGTACGGGATCTTAGTTTGCATGTGCAGGATTACATAGTTCTCAACTTGCACACAAGGTTCTTGGATCTTGGGTTAATTCTTGGTTTTCATGTGATATCTATCTTGCTTGCTATTTTTTTTATTGACAGTATGCATGTGTCGTGATTGATCAGATCTATTAATTTATCCTGCATATAGTTAGGCTACAAGTTAGAAATGTCTTGATTAGGTTTCTTGTGGTTGAGACCTGGCATTTAAATCTCTTAGTTCTCTCTGTCAATTGGAATAAATTTCAGGTTGCTTGGACATTCTTCTCAAGCTGCAAGAACATAATCAATTAATGAGATCATGGAGGACAAGGGATAGCAGCTGGCTAATCTCACCAGCTTTGCCTTGGAGGTCTGTGTTGTTGTGTGTGGTGAAACTATATATCAGGGCTACATAGGCTTTTTCTTTTTTGAAGGCTTATGTCCTAGGGTTTTGAAAAGGTCCAGAGAGTATCATAATTTGTAGCCCATTTATGGCTAATCATTTAGTGAATCAATCTCTCTTACTCTCCTCTTTCCCATATATATAAGGCTTACTAATTCTCTCTACTATTTCTTGTGTGAGGCTTATTTATAGGCTTTTTCTTTTCGAAAGCTTAGTGTCCTCGGGTTTTGATGAGGTCAGTATCCTTAATTTGTAACCCATTTATGGCTAATCATTTAGTGGATCAATTTTTTCTAATGCTAAGCCGTGCCATTCTTGTATTCCGAAAGTGGAGATGATCGCTTTAGAGTTATGAAAATTCAGCGGCAAGTATACTTTTAGTATTAGTTAATCTGCTTTATTATGTGATTTGCATGCTTTGGAGGTTTCTCTTAGGTGCTAAGTTAGAGTATCACTTGGTTTTGTTGAGGCTACATGCGTTTGGCTCTTTGAGGCTTTAAGAGCTCGAAGTGCTCAGCTTGGAGAAGAGTTATAGAGGTGATTCAGGCAATATTAATTCAGTGGTAAGAAATGTTCAGTTTTAGCTTAGTTTAGTTGTTTTGGAGCAACATTTGTTGCATAGTTTTAAAGAAGTTGGTATAATTTTACATTCGTTACAACATTTATTGTATAGGTCTAAAGAAAAATTTTCAAGTTTTATTATCCCTTGGAATATAATCTTATTTGGTTTGATATGAGAAGCAATCTAGGGAGGGTTTGTGGGACCTCTTTGGTTTGCACGCGAAAAGAGTGGGCTGCTGCTGAATTTGGGCATAGGGTTTTGGATTGCGAGCTAAATCTCAATTGCTATGCAAAAGTTATCATGCTTGATATTTAATATCAGCAACATGCATGACTTTTGATTGTTGAAATTTCTCTATTTTTTTCTGGTATGATCAAGCAATGAGTTGGGAAACTCTAGGTTTTAGGTTTCTTATGTGTGGTACTCATGATTTTAGTATCATACTTCTTTTTTTTCTTTGTGATTGAAATTAGTTGTTAGTTGCTATGACATGCTTTTGAAGCAATAGCTAAGAACGATTGACAGGAACTTGTTGAGTGGATGGAATTCTCTCTCCTTTCTCATGGACATTGAGACTTGTTTAATTGAACTAGATAAATCTTGGTACATTTATGGTGCTTATTCTTTTTATAATTGTTTTGTACATTCTCCATATTCAATCATGGGTTGTTCTTACACAGAACAATTTGGTATTTTTTTCAGACAATGTTGTGCTTTAACCATTTAGCAACTTAACTCGGGACATTTGCACACATGTTCTATGTCATGACCCCTTTCTACTTTTTATTTTTCTGTGTGTATATTTTAACTAAAGTTTAACACTGTTGCACAGATAATGAGTATTATCTATTATCAATAACCGCATTTTAGAAACATGCTTCAGCATTGAGAACTTGAGAATGGGTTTTTTATGTATTTGGGAGTTATTGCAAGCATAGCCCATAAATGGAATAGGTTAAGGTTTGGGCAAAGGAAAGTTGTTTACGAGGTCCCAGATCACACACGATTGTGAGGCTAACCTGCTCATGCTCTTCCATGTTTAATCAGTCCTATACATTAAGGATTTTCCACCTTCCAACTTTCATCGCTTATATAAATTATGATGAGTTTCCAACCTTTGAAGCTTACATTTATCAGTTACAAATTACGCTGCACTCTAATAAATATTGCCTATGTTTGATGTATCTGCATCCCCATGTGTATTATCTCTATTCTCTATTTCATTCTTCTGGCGATCAAAGTTATTTACCATTTTTCTTTAATGAACTATCTTACTGTCTGTTTCTATTCTAATTTTTGTACCTAAATTTGATTTTTTGTGTGCACCTTTTGTTTTTCTGTGGAGTCTGATTTTGTCGATCAATTGGTCATGAGGGTGGGGGGTGACCACCCCTATATTGAAATTTTTTTTCTTGTACCGTGCGTCGCAGTGCTCAGATGCAACTCTCCCTGTTCCTTGGAATTCGACGCCCCAGTGCCATGCGGGGGTGCCACAACACCCAGCTCAGCTCTAGAAATAGAGCGCTCAACACCCCAACTCCAGGAGGGGGAGCCACAACGACCAATTGCGGCGCCCCGGTGCCGACAACTGCATTTGGGCAGTTCAATGCTTAAAATTAGGCCTTCGCTGTGGGATCTGTGTGCAAAGATGTTTTGGATTTCAATTCTCTTTGTGAAAGAGGAGATCATTGTTGAAATGTTCCAAAGTGTAGAGAGGGTTAAGAGTGGTGTAATTGGCACAATTCTTCTCATTTTTCATAATAAATTTTTTGGCGTGGTGTGGCTCTGTGGCTTTTTCTCATTGGGTTTTTTTCACTTTAAAATCTTGATGTTCTTTGCATTTTCTGATTTGTGCTTTCAATTCAAAGTTTTGTTTTAGATCTCTCAAATTGATTTCGTGGTTTTGTCTATATCGTTTCCCCAAAAAGTGGTATGAGAGCGGGGTTTCTGAAGATTTTTGGTTTGAGTGGTGCAATGACCGACAAAGAGACGTACAAAGTTGCTAAGTTTAATGGTGCGAATTTACTTTTTGGAAAATGCAAATTGAAGATTTATTGTATCGAAAGAAAATGTATTTGCTACTGGATGGAATGATCAAGAAAGCAGAATGGATGACTCTGGAAGAATGAAAAATTATTGATTGAATAACATTAGGTTTAATCTATCTTCTATTTTTCTCATCTATTGCTTAAAATATTATGAATGAGAAGGCTACTTGGATCTTATGACTGCACTAACAAGAAATGAGAAGCTTTCTATTTAAAGCAAAGTTTTTTGGATGAATAGACTATTACTATGAAGATTGTGCATAGTGGCTGAGCATTTGAATAACTTCAATGCTGTGACTAATCAGTTGTGTTCTGTTAGCATCAAGTTTGATGATGGGTTAGGGTACCGTTACTCTTATCTTCATTATCAGATAATTAGAATGAACTTGATACCATGATGTGTAACTATTCAAGAAATATAGAGTTAAACATTCATAATATTATGGGGTTAGTGTTGAATGAAGAAGTTTGCAAGAATACGAGCGGTGAAACTTCAAATTCTACTTTGATGTTGACACTAGAGAAAGGGATTTGGATAGAAACACAAACACATGAAGATCTAAGTCTTGGAGAGAAAAGTCCAGGTTAGGAAGAAAAAAAAAGTAGATGTGAATACCGGAACTGTAGGAAGAAATGTTACTTTAAAAAGAACTATAAAGCTCTAAAGAAGTTTAGTGATGGAGGTCCAGATAGAAAACTCTACAAATCTTTCCATAGATGAAAATCAAAATGACTCTTTTATTTTTTTCTTAGGTAATACATTTTTTTTTCATGCTTGCACCAATAAAGATTTGTTTAAAAACTACACTCAAGATAATTTAGGGAAGATGTATTTGGGAGCTATTAAGGTCTACAATATTACTAAAAAATGTGACGTTGATATTAGGTTACCAAATGGATCAGTCTGAAAACTGAATGAAGTAGGCTTGTTCATTGCTCGTATAGGTTTGATTTCTACGAACTAGCTTACAAATTCAAGGTATATCATCACTTTCACAGGTGATTCATGGAATGCCACTAAATGGGCAATGATGGTGGCTTGAGGCAACATTGAAGGTACCTTTTATCCGATCAATGAGATGTTTGAATTCATTGGAGTAGTTGGAACGAAATTGGATGCAGGTCTTTGACACGGTAGGCTTGGCCATATAACTGAGAAATATATGAAGTCCCTTATTTCTAATATCAAATTTTAGAGTCTAAACAGTTAGACTTTTATGAAGATTATGTTTATGACAAACAAAAGAATATTAATTTCTCTAAAAGGGGTTCAAATTTGAAGTCCAAAATGTTGGAGTTAGTGCATATTAATGTATGGGATTCTACTCTTGTTCAGTCTATTAGAGGTTCTCAGTACTTTGTATGGGTTGTATGATGACATCAAAAAAGTATGGTTGTGCTTCTTAAAATATAAATTTGTTGTATTTGATGTATTTAAGAAGTGATAAGTTATGATTGAGAACGAGATATGTTTGGGTTGAAAAGTCTCAAATCAGATAATTATGACGAGCTTCATGATCAAAGATTCACGAGTTATTGTGTTTCAAAAGAGATCATACGTAAGTTCATTGTTCCAAGGATACCACAAAAATGTGGTAATGTTGAGCGCATGAATTAATCATCACAGAACATGTCAGAAGTATGAGTTGCATGCAGGCTTGTCAAAATATTTTTAGGCTGAAACAATGAATACTGAAGTTTATCCGATCAGTAGTGGTTCGTCAGTACCTTGGAATGAAGTCTTACCTGAAGAAACTTGGAATAATAAAACATTTGGTTTTTATCATATATTCATGTTGATGTGGAATCCAAGAATAACTTTATTCAAAATCTGTCAATTGCACTTTCATTTGTTATGACTGATGAATTTGGTTACAAATTTTGAGACAATCAAAATCAAAAATTTATTAGAAGCAATGATGTCACTTTCAATGAAATGAAGATGTATGTGGACATAAACAACATTTGGGATTGTCTATCAATTACTGTTGAAGACTCCTACAATTATGTTGAGATAGAAGACTCAAGTGCTTTGGAAGATGGAGAAAGAAAATGTGCTCACTTTGATGAAGCACAAGAAGTTTTTCAGACACGTGTTACTGAAGTCAGGAGATCCAACTGAATCACATGATTGATATAGAGTTCTTATTTGTACTATTACTGTCGATTGATAGTGGTGAATCAGAAATGAGAGTTTGTCATGGATGGCGAGATGCAGTCACTCATATCAAATCAAACACGTGAATTGACAAACTACCAAAATGACAAAAAAATGTTGCATAATAAGAAGTTTACAGGCTAAAAGAAGAATTAGATAGTGATGAGCGCTACAAGGCGAGGCTTGTGATGAGATTCCAACAAAAGGAATGAGTGGACTATATTGAGATTTTTTCTCCCATGGTGAAGATGATAACTATCAGAGTTGTGTTGAGCTTAGTAGTAGAGAAATATTTATATTTAGAACAGATGGATGTAAAGACCTTTTACATGGTGACTTAGAAGATAAACTGTATATAATGGAATCAGAGGGATAGGAAGTTTCGGGAAAAGAAAACATGATTTGTAGATTGAGAAAAAATCTTTTTGGTTTGAAGCAAACTCCAAAATAGTGTTACAAGAGATTTGATGGATTTATGTCAGGCGGATCATTATTGCTTCATTAAATTTTTTGATAATTCTTATATTGTGCTTTATTTTAATGTGGATGAAATGCTAATTCTAAGAGCAGATTGGAAGAAGATTAGGGACTTGAAGGAGCAATTACCAAAGGAGTATTAAATGAAGAACTTAGGTCTAACTAAAAAAACAAATTCAGTATGAAATTCAGTTGTGAAAGGTGTGTAGGTATATTAAAGTTTTCTCAAGAGGAATATGTTGAGAATATCCTACACAAATTCAAAATGAGTGAGGCAAACTTTGCACCGTATTATATCCACTTTAAACTATCTAATAAAAATAACTTAAGTCTGAAGCAGGTCAAATACATATGAGAAGAACTTCGTTTGCTTTAGCATTTGGAAGTTTAATGTATGCGATGATATGTATAAGATTAGATATTGCACATGCAATGTAAGTGGTCAATAAGCACATGAGTAATACATGGAAACATAATTAGGAGATGATGAAGTGGATTCGTAGATACTTGAGAGAAACAATTAATAAGACACTTTGCTTTGGAATTGTAGAGATTAATTTATAGGGATATATAAATTTAGATATGGCAAGAGATATTGATGGTAGAAAAAGTACGTGTTATACCTTTACTTTGGGAAACACAACGGTGAATTAGGTTTCCAGTTTATAGAACATTGTTGTACTATCAACTATAGAAACTGTGTACATTACTATCACTGAGATTAGTAAGGAAATGACTTGGCTGTAAAGTTTTATGGCAGAGCTAGGTAAGGAGTAAGAGAATAAAAAGTTTTATAGTGACATTATGAGTGCCATTCATCAAGCAAATAACATCTCATTTCATGCCATGGAGAAGCACATTTAAATAAAATATAATTTCATTCATTCGCTTCTAGAAAGTGTCACGACCTGACTCAGTATTTAGAATTAACTAAGACGGGCATTGCGGTCTGACGAGTTTAGCATTTAACTAACTATCCACATTTTTCAAACTTTCAATACATATAAAATAAGCGCTGATAATCCACAGGCACAATAAGGAAACTTAAATCATCCAACAGTAACAGAAAATTTGGAAGAAGAATTTCAATCCATACAACCATATATGTCTATCCAAAAGAAATAATACCAAAAGAAATTCTAACATATCATACTAGTACCTATCAGTTGTAGTTCTTATCATGTAAACCAAGTCTTTCCTACCAGACATATCAGTTTAAAACTTTTCTTCTCCCGAAAGAAAATATTAATTGCAGCCGTAAGTATGACTTAGTAAGTAATTATAATCTAATATGCATTGAATTCTTATGTTATGCTATGCATGAATGATAAAAAAAAATTGCAGTTCATTTCATTAAAATTTTAAATTTATCCCTTCCCTTTTCATTTTAAGCATTTACCGTTTTTAACCATTTTAAAATTCAAAATAGGATTACCGTCACAGCTGAAGGTATCCTCCAAAATGCGTCTGATGACAATTTCAAAATTATACCCGAACGTACCCTAAATTGTACCCGGAGGTACACCTTTACAATTTTCTTTAACGTGCATGGGTACATTGCATCCACTGCTAGTATCATCTGGGTGTAATTCTCTATAACTTAAACTTTTACATTTCATTTCAGATATTTTAAAATCATTTAAAATACATTTTTTATGTTCATTTTTTTTTCTCATTTGTGATACATTTTAGACTATCAAAATACAAGACATGAATGAAATACTTGTTTTAAATTATTTAATAAATCAATTATTTATTTTAAATAATATTAAATTAATACTTAAAAAGAAAATAATTACTCTTCTTAGCCTTAAAGAACTGTTGTAAATGCTTAATTTCTCACTTCACTTCTTAACTATTGGCTATTAATTAAATGTGCATATAATTATATGAATTCTATTGTAAATGAAAATTTTTAATATATCTAATGGCATAATAATAATAACGCAAATAAATAATTATGCCATTCATTACCTTAACAAGATTTGGTTTGGTTCCTTACACGTCTCTTCTTTTCTCTTACAACTCTAATTGATTCACCTATTCCACTGTTATATTTGATTAAATTAAACATGTTATTAGCATTTAGCAAGTACACCAATATTTCACATCCGAGTAATTAATATAAGTCAAGCTTACCTTACCAATAATTGTTCAACTTGATAGTCCTTCTCAAGCAATTATCCTCTAATAATGCCTGATTTAAATTCATTAATTTTAATTGTGTATTACAATCTATTTAATTACATAAATTTATATATGTAAACATTAAAAACATCTGATACTTACCTAAAGCTTTGATCCCATACACACGGTTCGCTTCCGGGTCTTATAACGCTAACACGTGCGAACAGTTTCTCAGATCCTTCCCTTCTTTCTCCTCTCCTTTGGTCTCGAGTCATCCCCACAAACCAAGTGTAGGACCTCCTTCCTTTGTACAAGCCGCACGCAAGGATCATCGGCTTCGACGCAGATAGCACTCGCGATCTCCTTCTTCCTCTTCTTCAGCTTCTTCTCCTTCGCACTGACCACCGTAAGGAGCCGTAGGTTCCTCCTCTATCGTAGCTTGGTCCAGGTAATTCTTCGATGTCGCCACCTCCCTCTCCTTCCTCTACCTTCTGTCTCGACACAATATTGCAGATTCTTCTCCTTCGCATGGCTAGATACTGCACATTGGCTTCATGTTTCTTGTGCGACTTCTTCTTCATTAACTAGGGATCAACCGTTTTTCTTTTCAATCTCTCATGTTGTCTCTTGATCATTCTCATATTGGTTCGAATGTGGAGTAATATGACTCTTATGTGGTAACTGAAGGGATGCTTATCTTTCATGCCTATTCAATTAATTGCTATTATTATTAATTTCTGTTATTACAAAATGATCAATTTTCTTTGGAGAAGATACATATATTGACTAAGGCGGTAACTAAAGATATCCTTGGCTTCAGTTGGAGTTCAAGAAGGTTGAGATAAGTATGAGCCATCCTACAATTTATTACTATGAAGATGTTGTGTTTTGTTTGGAGGAGCATGTTTGATTGCAATCAGTCTCCTAGTGAGAGATTATTATTATGTGGGGTCTAATTGTGTCAATCAATAGGTTACTCAAAGCTCAGTTCTGTTGGTCAAGCGTGACTGTGAGTTTGCTCAAGGGTTACGAGGGAGGAGTGGCCCTCTGTATTGAAATTTTTTTTTGTATTAGGCGCAGAAGGCTTGGATGCATCACCCTAGTGCTTTAAACCTGAGCTCTTGATGCCCCAACACCAGATGGAGGCGCCAAAGGTACAGGTCTAGAACTCTCAACTCGGGGAAAGAAAATTAGGCTTGAGCTTGGCTTGGTTACTCAAGCTCGATTGGAAAGCTCAAGTTTNCTTCACTCTCATTGCACTTAACTGGTGAAAGTCTTTTGAGCTGCAATCTATGCATTCACTCTCAATGAACTTAACTGGTGAAAGTCTCTTGATCATCAATCTCTTACTTCTAACAATTGTTTTGTGTTTTTCTCCCTTTTAATTCACCCAAGCGGTCAAATGCTGATTATGTAAACAATTTATGTTTTTATCTGGGCAACAATCGACTTGTTATCTTAAATTTTGATTGCTATGAGGTAGTTAATAGTTTTTAGCAGTTTGAGTTACGGCTGTGGAAAATGTATAATGCCTGTTACCTGATATTATATGGATTAGTAGATGCCCATGGTAATTTAGTTCCTTTGCATAAAAGATCGCCATCTCTGAGGTGGTTGCCTTGTTTGCAAAATACATGTAAGTAAGAATCTCTGATTGCTTCTCCATTTTGAAGCTTTAGAACTGACTGTCAATTTTATTAGAAACATGTAAGGATGGAAAATTTCTTTCATTTTTCTACAGCAGCTACGCTTGAGCAACATCTCAAAAAATTAAACCTGAGTTTGAGCGGCTATCTTAGTGATATGTGCAAAAATGCAGTTTTTATCCGTACATCATGTTTGTTCAGTATTTTGATGGGATATCTGATTCTATATTTGCAGTCTAATATCCAGAACAATTTGCAATATGCTGCAATTAGCGCCCTGAGAAGGCTTCCTCTCGATCCTGGAAATCCAGCATTCTTGCACAGAGCCATACAAGGGTAGTTGGATCTCTCCTTCCAATTTTTTCGTCAGATGCATGATACCTTCATTGTCCTTGATGTTTTTCATGGTTGTCATCGTTAACTCAGTCTTCTTATTAATTATTCTATCAAAAGCAGTTAAGGGTACATTGATTATAAAAAATTGGCATAGCCAATGATCTAAATGGGGTCAAACAAACCTTATCATTTGGTAGCAGGGCCAGGATGTCATGCAAGAGGGGAAGAGTTGAGGAAAACAGTAAATTTGATTGAATCTTAAATTTTTATTTTAATTAAAATTATTTTGACTATGAAACTGTATGTCAACCTGAACACCTAACTGTTCTAGCACCTTTTAATAAATACCCACACAATGGTATCCATTACCTAAAAAGGAAAGAAAACTACCCATCCTTATCCCCACTCTAGCCTGAGCTTTCCTAACTAGAAATGGTAAAAGCGAAAATGCTACTGGATTATTTTGTCACAATATAAAGAAATTGTGGTGACTAGTAATTCATCTCTTGGACCTATAACTACCATCTGAGGGGGTGTATTCTATGGTTGGGTTGAAGTAATTCCTTCTGTTATTTGATCAAAATAATTGCATTTGTTTCCCCATTGAAGGTGATTTAGCTAGCAATGCTTCTAAGTATTATGTTAGGAATATGATTTCTCAAATAATTATTTTTTTTAACGGTGGATTTAATTTCTTAAACTCCGTTATTGTCATAAAAGATTTAACACAACTATTTGGGTTTGGCTTTATGAGTTTTCATTTTCATTCGTTTATATTTAATGCTATTTAGATGATAAACATGTTTTTTTTAGAAATCATTTTGAAATAAGTTATATTTATGTCATTATAGGCTTACTCTATGCTTCATATTTCATGAATTTATCAACTCATCAAACGACACATTTTCTACTCTTATTTTATCCCCAGTTCATTCAAATATATTTCCAAAAGTGTTATCTTCCACTAATATCATTTAGTCACACTCAAGTCTGATATTAGTAACCATTTGTACAAACCTTCATTCGGACCATATTATATTCCTAGCCTAACCGTGACTATAAAATTTTGAGTCCCTTGATGATGAAGAGCAATGTTTTTAAAAGTGCACTTTGAAGCGATGGTCAAGAGAAATGTTTTTAAAAATGCGTTTCACGAGCAAAACGAAATGAAGCACGTGTCAACTGTTTCACTTCACTGAAGAGTGCTTTGAAGCGCTGAAGTTAAGCAGGTTTTTTATAATTTTTAAGTTATTAACTATTGTAGAAAACTATAATAAATTTTTAAAATTTTAATTTGTAGATTGACCCTCAATGTTTGTCTTAAAAATTAAGTATTATACCATATTCTTTTTTATTTTATATCAACTTTTAAGTCATACTTTATTTTTTATGATTGTTAATGAATATATTTATACATGAATAGTTTCATATAATCTATTAGTGCTTTGGTTAATAAAAGCACTGCTTCGCTGTGCGTTTTGCGCTTTGAAGCAAAAAATAATGCCTTGTGAATTTAGTTGCATTTTGTGTCTTGATAACACTGGTCAAGAGATTTCTACCACTATAGGTGAATGATAGAAGAGATTTGTTTGTTCAAAACTACCTGGACTTAATATACTTAGATCAATCTTATAAGATAACCAAGTGCAATGCGATGCCCAAAACTTTATTTTTGCTTCAAAGCATTGAACAAAACAACACTTTTTTTAACCAAAACGCTATTAGATTATACAAGACTATTAATGTATAAATATTTTTATTAATAGTTATGAAATATTAAGTATAACATAAGAGTTGATATAAAATTAAAAAAAATGTTATACGATACGTAACTTGAATACATATATTTATGGTTAATTTATAAATTAAAATTTTGAACAATTTGATATGATTCTTCTGCAGAAATTAGGGAAAACACATTTTATTGTAAGAATATCAAACATTAAACTTTAATATAAAGATAAGCACATACAATTTGAGAGGTAGGTGTTCTCCCTACGGTTTGAGAGATAGGAAATCTTTTCCAAACCCTAACATAAGAATCACAACAATAATGTTATACATTACTCTAACCCTAAAAATATTAACCCTTTTTATACTAAATAATAATAAATGTCAAATGAAAAAATTTCCGTTAGGCTAATAATGGCTAAACTGTCATTAGGTGCCGTCATAATATTACTCCCTTCCCAAAAAGACATTCTTCTCAAGATGAGAAAATTGTTGCTGGATCAAGTCGTATGGTTACCACTGTCCATTACCTTTCGACGATCCTTTTCTATTAATCATAAATTTATATGACCCACATGAATTCGAAATGTCTTGTGCACATTTTTTGGCCACATCTAAATCTGATGGTGTTTGGACTTCCAATCAATCGGATCTTCCTGTAGTTCATCGATCACCAGAATCTCTGTCAACTCCGTATCATATGTTACTTCCATTTTTGTCAACTTCAATCCTGCTTGCTTCCATTTGTTCAAGCTGTCCTAATGTCCCACTATTCCTTCGAAGTGCGACACTCGATCATGCTTCTCATTCTTTCGCCCGATCCCGCAGCTTCAGACCTATCTGAGACAATGATGTTGCCCTAATTTTGTACGAATTCTTCTGATTGCTGCTGCTCACTTTAGTTTCAGATGTCGTTGCTAGATCACGCTGTAGGTGGTCCAGGTTTTATGTGGGACTCTACAATCTTCTTTATCATTTCTTCTAGAGCTGTCAGTCTTCTCTCGAATCATCCCTCCATAATGAGAAATGCTTGCCATTTCAACTCTTCCTTTAATTTCTCCTAATAGGCATTCATTTTCTTAGCCTACCTTAGTTCCAGGAAAACTTTCGATCATTGAGGCAAAATTTCTATACTCTAAAATTCCGTTGTCGCTTCCTAGCTAGCGCTTATTGTGACTGTACCGCAAGTCAGTGATCTCGGATCACTTCAATTCAGTCGCCACTTCCCAGATAGCTCCAATCGCGACTGTATCGTGATATTAGGTCACTGTAAGTCACGATCCCATTGTTTGCGCCCAGATCAGTCATTCGATGTTGCTCTGTACGCCACGATCCCTTTTCCCCGTCAGTTGCAGTTGTATTGCCAGTCGGCGACACTTCGCTCTGTATGTTGTGATTTCGATGTTGCTTCCCCTCTAATTTGAATCGGGACTATCATGCGAGGATTATTGTTGGACTTTATTGCAATTCTTCTGCCATGTATGCCTTGATTCTGAAGTTGCTTCCTTCGACTGCTTCGACACTGGACGTTGCAATCCGGTTGGGAAGACAAAGGCTTCAGAGTCAGCTAGCTCTTATCGCAACTGTATCACAATCCCTTATAGGATTCCATCGTTGCTCACACCGAACGCTTGAGTATGAAGATCTCTCCCTTATAGGATTCCATCGTTGCTCACACCGAACGCTTGTGTATGAAGATCTCATTGACTTTAATTAGGGCAGAGTGAGTTCAAGCCATCCATGTTTACAAGCATCATGTAGGTAATCTCCCAGAAATTGATTGCTCGGATACCATTTGTTAGAAAATTTTCATAGAACACATTGACTTTAATTAGGGCAGAGGGAGTTCAAGCCATCCATGTTTACAAGCATCATGTAGGTAATCTCCCAGAAATTGATTGCTCGGATACCATTTGTTAGAAAATTTTCACAGAAATTAGGACAAACACATATTTTATTGCAAGAACATCAAACATTCAATACAAATATAAGGATAAACACCTACGATTCTATTGGTAGGTAATCTCTCGCAATTCTTACAATTCGAGAGGTAGGAAATCTCTCCCAAACTCTAAACCTATGACTCTCAACAACAATCTAATACATAACCCTATTTTTAAACATGTTAGCTATATTTAAACTAAACAATAATAAATAACAAATAATGAAATTGCCCTTTGGCACTGTTATAACAAATTTCTAATATGCTGCAATAATTAAAAACGAAAAAATCACAAAATAAATCCTACAACTTAACTTCTATGCTTGGAGTGAAGTGGGCTTCATAGGCTTCAGTTCGCTTTGGCTTCAAAGAGTAATTTTAAAATTTTACTTGAGATTTATTATTATGGCATTCTTAGTTAATTTTGATTACCTTTTCCCTCACTTATTATAATTGCTATGATGCTCAATTAATCATCCTTGTTTGTGCTTGAGTTTCAATGCCACAAGCGTTCTACTGAATGATATTTCTCCATGTTTTCAAAAGTTGGTTACTTTGGGTTTTAATTGTTTTCAGCATGAAATGCCTCATATGAATGAGTTTGTTTTCTCTTGTCGAGGGTGTTCATCTTTTCTCTTTGGTGTAGTTTGGTATGCAGAATGCAATTTTAATGTTTCTGTAGAAACCAATAACTGATCAATATTGTATATATTTCCATGCTGCTAGATCTGCATTTATGATTACGTGTAGGTGCCTCCTTTTGCATCAGTGAATTATCTATACATTGACAATAGTAGGGTAGTGAGTCTAATGTATTCAGGCAATTTAGTATGTATAGATCTTTTAATTTACCGTTCTATGAAATGCAACGATTCTTCCTTTATTAATTTTACTTTGCTATTATTGTAGGGTTTCATTCACTGATCCAGTTGCAGTGAGGCATTCTTTGGCTATCATCTCTGATATAGCTATGAGAGATCCTTATTCTGTAGCTATGGCTTTGGGTCAGTTTATTTTTTATGTGATTACATTATTTGTCGCGAATATTACTTAAACATCAGTTCATCTCTCCTAAGTTTATTCTTGCATTGGGCATGGATGTTGATAAACAGAGCAGCATGAAAAATCCTCATTACCCATCTGACTTTTACCTGAATCAGTAAATTTATGACAGATGATTTATTATATATTTCACTCATATGCTAACATGATTCATATTTCCATGTTATTTTGCAGGAAAGCTTGCACAACCTGGAGGTATATTTCTTTTACTTTTTTGGATTGTCATTCTTATCATGTAACACGCAGCATTGATACTTACGCTCGGAAATTTGTGTAACTGCAATCCTTTATCCCTTTTCTTTGCTGCTGATTGCTGTATATTTGATAGTATTTCTATATTAAAGTGTAAATTGGTTGGTTTTATGATTCCGCCTCAGCTTTTGGATTATTTGAAGAAGAATTTAACCTAATCCTTTTTTTATTATTATTTTTTTGCTTTTTGTCTTTTATAGATTTATTGTTTCTTAACTCTTTGTCAGGCAGAAGACTACTGGTAGTCGGAGAGAAATGTTTGTGCTATTGCTCTGTTACTGAGAGTTGCTTCCCCAATTAAGCCTATCTTCCTTAAAAAGGAACTGAATCTTAAATATGCACCTTCAAAATTTTTATATAGAGAATTTACAAGCACATGCTCTTAAACTTCTCATCCCTAGGAATAGGGCTGCGTTATTGTCATCAGAACATTCATTTTGCAGGTTCATCCCGGCATTCTTTTAACAAGGAATGCTGTCCTCATTTATGCTTCTTTGTAACTTTCCAAGTTTCACTGTTTATGTTAAATTGTAACTTAGTTTAGGTGATAGCCCATGCCAATTTACATTACCAGTAAATTCCTCTTGCTGTCCATAAACTGCCATTTTTCATTGTCTGAAGTTCAATCACTTTTGAGGTTCAGTTAGAAAGTCTTCATTTGTTTTTCCACATCTCTTATTAGGCTTGTCGCCTTCTCCTTTGGATTTTCTTTGCCCTATTCTGTGCAGGCTCTGGTACTAGATAAAGGTGCATCCAACATGATGTTTGTTAAGTTTTCAATATTATCATATTTGGTTCAACAAATGTTACACATGATATGAAGGGTTGCAGGGGATCTATTATGCCTTGATATCTTCCCTCATCTAGTTTTGGATGAGAAACAACCTACGAAGTATTGGAATGCCAGTGATTCTTTTGGGACTTGGCAAAGGGTGTACGGGATCTTAGTTTGCATGTTCAGGGTTACATAGTTCTCAACTTGCACAAAAGGTTCTTGGATCTTGGGTTAATTCTTGGTTTTCATGTGATATCTATCTTGTTTGCTATTTTTTTTATTGACAGTATGCATGTGTCGTGATTGATCAGATCCTATTAATTTATCCTGCATATAGTTAGGCTACAAGTTAGAAATGTCTTGATTAGGTTTCTTGTGTTTGAGACCTGGCATGCTTAAAATTTAAATCTCTTAGTTCTCTCTGTCAATTGGAATAAATTTCAGGTTGCTTGGACATTCTTCTCAAGCTGCAAGAACATAATCAATTGATGAGATCATGGAGGACAAGGGATAGCAGCTGGCTAATCTCACCAGCTTTGCCTTGGAGGTCTGTGTTGTTGTGTGTGGTGAAACTATATATCAGGGCTACATAGGCTTTTTCTTTTTTGAAGGCTTATGTCCTAGGGTTTTGAAAAGGTCCAGAGAGTATCATAATTTGTAGCCCATTTATGGCTAATCATTTAGTGAATCAATCTCTCTTACTCTCCTCTTTCCCATATATATAAGGCTTACTAATTCTCTCTACTATTTCTTGTGTGAGGCTTATTTATAGGCTTTTTCTTTTCGAAAGCTTAGTGTCCTCGGGTTTTGATGAGGTCAGTATCCTTAATTTGTAACCCATTTATGGCTAATCATTTAGTGGATCAATTTTTTCTAATGCTAAGCCGTGCCATTCTTGTATTCCGAAAGTGGAGATGATCGCTTTAGAGTTATGAAAATTCAGCGGCAAGTATACTTTTAGTATTAGTTAATCTGCTTTATTATGTGATTTGCATGCTTTGGAGGTTTCTCTTAGGTGCTAAGTTAGAGTATCACTTGGTTTTGTTGAGGCTACATGCGTTTGGCTCTTTGAGGCTTTAAGAGCTCGAAGTGCTCAGCTTGGAGAAGAGTTATAGAGGTGATTCAGGCAATATTAATTCAGTGGTAAGAAATGTTCAGTTTTAGCTTAGTTTAGTTGTTTTGGAGCAACATTTGTTGCATAGTTTTAAAGAAGTTGGTATAATTTTACGTTCGTTACAACATTTATTGTATAGGTCTAAAGAAAAATTTTCAAGTTTTATTATGCCTTGGAATATAATCTTATTTGATTTTATATGAGAAGCAATCTAGGGAGGGTTTGTGGGACCTCTTTGGTTTGCACGCGAAAAGAGTGGGCTGCTGCTGAATTTGGGCATAGGGTTTTTGGATTGCGAGCTAAATCTCAATTGCTATGCAACAGTTATCTTGCTTGATATTTAATATCAGCAACATGCATGACTTTTGTTTGTTGAAATTTCTCTATTTTTTTCTGGTATGATCAAGCAATGAGTTGGGTAACTCTAGGTTTTAGGTTTCTTACGTGTGGGACTCATGATTTGGGACTCATGATTTTAATATCATACTTCTTTTTTTTCTTTGTGATTGAAATTAGTGGTTAGTTGCTATGACATGCTTTTGAAGCAATAGCTAAGAATGATTGACAGGAACTTGTTGAGTGGATGAATTCTCTCTCATTTCTCATGGACATTGAGACTTGTTTAATTGAACTAGATAAATCTTGGTACATTTATGGTGCTTATTCTTTTTATAATTGTTTTGTACATTCTCCATATTCAATCATGGGTTGTTCTTACACAGAACAATTTGGTATTTTTTTCAGACAATGTTCTGCTTTAACCATTTAGCAACTTAACTCGGGACATTTGCACGCATGTTCTATGTCATGACCCCTTTCTACTTTTTATTTTTCTCTGTGTATTTTATAACTATAGTTTAACACTGTTGCACAGATAATGAGTATTATCTATTATCAATAACCGCATTTTAGAAACATGCTTCAGCATTGATAACTTGAGAATGGGGTTTTTATGTATTTGGGAGTTATTGCAAGCATAGCCCATAAATGGAATGGGTTAAGGTTTGGGCAAAGGAAAGTTGTTTACGAGGTCTCAGATCACACACGATTGTGAGGCTAACCAGCTCATGCTTCTTCCATGTTTAATCAGTCCTGTACATTAAGGATTTTCCACCTTCCAACTTTCANATCAGATCACACACGAGCTAACCAGCTCATGCTTCTTCCATGTTTAATCAGTCCTGTACATTAAGGATTTTCCACCTTCCAACTTTCATCGCTTATATAAATTATGATGAGTCTCCAACCTTTGAAGCTTACATTTATCAGTTACAAATTACGCTGCACTCTAATAAATATTGCCTATGTTTGATGTATCTGCATCCCCATGTATATTATCTGTTTTCTCTATTTCATTCTTCTGGCGGTCAAATTTATTTATCATTTTTCTTTAATGAACTATCTTACTGTCTGTTTCTATTCTAATTTTTGTACCTAAANCGCCTATGTTTGATGTATCTGCATCCCCATGTATATTATCTCTTTTCTCTATTTCATTCTTCTGGCGATCAAATTTATTTATCATTTTTCTTTAATGAACTATCTTACTGTCTGTTTCTATTCTAATTTTTGTACCTAAATTTGATTTTTTGTGTGCACCTTTTGTTATTCTGTGGAGTCTGATTTTGTCGATCAATTGGTCATGAGGGTGGGGGGTGACCCCTATATTGAAATTTTTTTTCTTGTACCGTGCGTCGCAGTGCTCAGATGCAACTCCCTGTTCCTTGGAATTCGACGCCCCAGTGCCATGCGGGGGTGCCACAACACCCAGCTCAGCTCTAGAAANTTCGCAGTGCTCAGATGCAACTCCCTGTTCCTTGGAATTCGACGCCCCAGTGCTATAGCGCTCAACACCACAACTCCAGGAGGGGGAGCCGCAATGACCAAATGCGGCGCCCCGGTGCCGGCAACTGCATTTGGGCAGTTCGAGGCTTAAAATTAGGCCTTCGCTGTGGGATCTGTGGGCAAAGATGTTTTGGATTTCAATTCTCTTTGCGAAAGAGGAGATGATTGTTGAAGTGTTCCAAAGTGTAGAGAGGGTTAAGTGTGGTGTAATTTGCACAATTCTTCTCATTTTTAATAATAAATTTTTTGGTGTGGTGTGGCTCCGCGGCCTTTTCTCATTGGGTTTTTTTCACTTTAAAATCTCGATGTTCTTTGCATTTTCTGATTTGTACTTTCAATTCAAAGTTTTGTTTCAGATCTCTCAAATTGATTTCGTGGTTTTGTCTATAACGTTTCCCCAAAAAGTGGTATGAGAGCGGGGTTTCTGAAGATCTTTGGTTTGAGTGGTGCAATGACCGACAAAGATAGGTACAAAGTTGCAAAGTTTAATGGTGCGAATTTACTTTCTGGAAAATGCAAATTGAAGATTTATTGTATCGAAAGAAAATGTATTTGCTACTGGATGGAATGACCAAGAAAGCATAATGGATGACTCTGGAAGAATGAAAAATTATCGATTGAATAAACATTAGGTTTAATTTGACTTCTATTTTTCTCATCTATTGCTTAAAATATTATGAATGAGAAGGCTACTTGGATCTTATGACTGCACTAANCGTGTAATTTGCACAATTCTTCTCATTTTTCATAATAAATTTTTTGGTGTGGTGTGGCTCCGTGGCCTTTTCTCATTGGGTTTTTTTCACTTTAAAATCTCGATGTTCTTTGCATTTTCTGATTTGTACTTTCAATTCAAAGTTTTGTTTCAGATCTCTCAAATTGATTTCGTGGTTTTGTCTATATCGTTTCCCCAAAAAGTGGTATGAGAGCGGGGTTTCTGAAGATCTTTGGTTTGAGTGGTGCAATGACCGACAAAGAGAGGTACAAAGTTGCAAAGTTTAATGGTGCGAATTTACTTTATGGAAAATGCAAATTGAAGATTTATTGTATCGAAAGAAAATGTATTTGCTACTGGATGTAATGACCAAGAAAGCATAATGGATGACTCTGGAAGAATGAAAAATTATTGATTGAATAACATTAGGTTTAATCTGACTTCTATTTTCTCATCTATTGCTTAAAATATTATGAATGAGAAGGCTACTTGGATCTTATGACTGCACTAACAAGATATGAGAAGCTTTCTATTTAAAGCAAAGTTTTTTGGATGAAGAGATTATTACTATGAAGATTGTGCATAGTGGCTGAGCACTTGAATAACTTTAATGTTGTGACTAATCAGTTGTGTTCTGTTAGCATCAAGTTTGATGATGGGTTAGCGTACTGTTACTTTTATCTTCATTGTCAGATAATTAGAATGAACTTGATACCATGATGTGTAACTATTCAAGAAATATAGAGTTAAACATTCATAATATTATGGGGTTAGTGTTGAATGAAGAAGTTTGCAAGAATACGAGCGGTGAAACTTCAAATTCTACTCTGATGTTGACACTAGAGAAAGGGATCTGAATAGAAACACAAACACATGAAGATCCAAGTCTTGGAGAGAAAAGTCCAGGTCCAGGTTAGGAAGAGAAAAATAGTAGATGTGAATACCAGAACTGTAGGAAGAAATGTTACTTTAAAGAGAACTATAAAGCTCCAAAGAAGTTTAGTGATGGAGGTCCAGATAGAAAACTCTACAAATCTTTCCATAGATGAAAATCAAGATGACTNACAACTCCAGGAGGGGGAGCCGCAATGACCAATTGAGGCGCCCCAGTGCCGGCAACTGCATTTGGGCAGTTCGAGGCTTAAAATTAGGACTTAGCTGTGGGATCTGTGTGCAAAGATGTTTTGGATTTCAATTCTCTTTGCGAAAGAGGAGATGATTGTTGAAGTGTTCCAAAGTGTAGAGAGGGTTAAGTGTCGTGTAATTTGCACAATTCTTCTCATTTTTCATAATAAATTTTTTGGTGTGGTGTGGCTCCGTGGCCTTTTCTCATTGGGTTTTTTTCACTTTAAAATCTCGATGTTCTTTGCATTTTCTGATTTGTACTTTCAATTCAAAGTTTTGTTTCAGATCTCTCAAATTGATTTCGTGGTTTTGTCTATATCGTTTCCCCAAAAAGTGGTATGAGAGCGGGGTTTCTGAAGATCTTTGGTTTGAGTGGTGCAATGACCGACAAAGAGAGGTACAAAGTTGCAAAGTTTAATGGTGCGAATTTACTTTATGGAAAATGCAAATTGAAGATTTATTGTATCGAAAGAAAATGTATTTGCTACTGGATGTAATGACCAAGAAAGCATAATGGATGACTCTGGAAGAATGAAAAATTATTGATTGAATAACATTAGGTTTAATCTGACTTCTATTTTCTCATCTATTGCTTAAAATATTATGAATGAGAAGGCTACTTGGATCTTATGACTGCACTAACAAGATATGAGAAGCTTTCTATTTAAAGCAAAGTTTTTTGGATGAAGAGATTATTACTATGAAGATTGTGCATAGTGGCTGAGCACTTGAATAACTTTAATGTTGTGACTAATCAGTTGTGTTCTGTTAGCATCAAGTTTGATGATGGGTTAGCGTACTGTTACTTTTATCTTCATTGTCAGATAATTAGAATGAACTTGATACCATGATGTGTAACTATTCAAGAAATATAGAGTTAAACATTCATAATATTATGGGGTTAGTGTTGAATGAAGAAGTTTGCAAGAATACGAGCGGTGAAACTTCAAATTCTACTNTGGATCTTATGACTGCACTAACAAGATATGAGAAGCTTTCTATTTAAAGCAAAGCTTTTTGGATGAAGAGATTATTACTATGAAGATTGTGCATAGTGGCTGAGCACTTGAATAACTTTAATGCTGTGACTAATCAGTTGTGTTCTATTAGCATCAAGTTTGATGATGGGTTAGGGTACTGTTACTTTTATCTTCATTGTCAGATAATTAGAATGAACTTGATACCATGATGTGTAACTATTCAAGAAATATAGAGTTAAACATTCATAATATTATGGGGTTAGTGTTGAATGAAGAAGTTTGCAAGAATACGAGCGGTGAAACTTCAAATTCTACTCTGATGTTGACACTAGAGAAAGGGATCTGGATAGAAACACAAACACATGAAGATCTAAGTCTTGGAGAGAAAAGTCCAGGTCCAGGTTAGGAAGAGAAAAATAGTAGATGTGAATACCGGAACTGTAGGAAGAAATGTTACTTTAAAGAGAACTATAAAGCTCCAAAGAAGTTGAGTGATGGAGGTCCAGATAGAAAACTCTACAAATCTTTCCACAGATGAAAATCAAGATGACTCTTTATTTTTTTCTTAGATAATACATTCTCTTTTCATGCTTGCTCCAATAAAGATTTGTTTAAAAACTACACTCAAGATAATTTAGGGAAGATGTATTTGGGAGCTATTAAGGTCTACAATATTATTGAAAAATGTGATGTTGATATTAGGTTACCAAATGGATCAATCTGAAAACTGAATGAAGTAGGCATGTTCCTTGCTCGTATAGGTTTGATTTCTACGAACTAGCTTACAAATTTAGGGTATATCATCACTTTCACAGGTGACTCATGGAATGCCACTAAATGGGTAATGGTGGTGGCTTGAGGCAACATTGAAGGTACCTTTTATCCGATCAATGAGATGTTTGAATTCATTGGAGTAGTTGGAACAAAATTGGATGCAGGTCTTTGACACCGTAGGCTTGACCATATAACTGAGAAATATATGAAGTCGCTTATTTATAATATCAAATTTTAGAGTCTAAACAGTTAGACTTTTATGAAGATTATGTTTATGACAAATAAAAGAATATTAATTTCTCTAAAAGGGGTTCAAATTTGAAGTCCAAAATGTTGGAGTTAGTGCATATTAATGTATGGGATTCTACTCTTGTTCAGTCTATTAGAGGTTCTCAGTACTTTGTATGGGTTGTATGATGACATCAAAAAACATGGTTGTACTTCTTAAAATATAAATTTGTTGTATTTGATGTATTTAAGAAGTGACAAGTTATGATTGAGAATGATATATGTTTGGGTTGAAAAGTTTCAAATCAAATAATTATGACGAGCTTCATGATCAAAGATTCACGAGTTATTGTGTTTCAAAAGAAGTCATACGTAAGTTCATTGTTCGAAGGATACGACAAAAAAATGGTAATGTTGAGTGCATGAATATAACCATCACAGAACATGTCAGGAGTATGAGTTGTATGCAAGCTTGTCAAAATATTTTTAGGCTGAAGCAATGAATACTGAAGTTTATCTGATCAATGGTGGTTCGTCAGTACCTTGAAATGAAGACTTACCTGAAGAAACTTGGAATAATAAAACATTTGGTTTTTATCATATATTTCATGTTGATGTGGAATTCAAGAATAAACTTTATTCAAAATCTGTCAATTACACTTTCATTTGTTAGACTGATGATTTTGGTTACAAATTTTGAGACTATCAAAATCAGAAATGTATTAGAAGCAATGATATCACTTTCAATGAAATGAAGATATATGTGGACATAAACAACATTTGGGATTGTCTATCAATTACTGTTGAAGACTCCTACAATTATGTTGAGATAGAAGACTCAAGTGATTTGAAAGATAAAGAAAGAAAAGGTGCTCAATCTGATGAAGCACAAGAAGTTTTTCAGACACGTGCTACTGAAGTCGGGAGATCCAACCGAATCACATGATTGATATAGAGTTCTTATTTGTACTATTACTGTCGATTGATAGTGGTGAATCAACATATTATGATGAGACCACTGAAGTTATAGACTCAAAGAAATGAGAGTTTGTCATGGATGACGAGATACAGTCATTCATATCAAATCAAACACGTGAATTGACAAACTACCAAAATGACAAAAAAATGTTGCATAATAAGAAGTTTACAGGCTAAAAGAAGAATTAGATAGTGATGAGCGCTACAAGGCGAGGCTTGTGATGAGATTTCAACAAAAGGAATGAGTGGACTATATTGAGATTTTTTCTCCCATGGTGAAGATGATAACTATCAGAGTTGTGATGAGCTTAGTAGTAGAGAAATATTTATATTTAGAATAGATGGATGTAAAAATCTTTTAAATGGTGACTTAGAAGATAAACTGTATATAATACAATCAAAGGGATAGGAAGTTTCAGGAAAAGAAAACATGATCTGTCGATTGAGAAAAAGCCTTTTTGGTTTGAAGCAAACTCCAAAATAGCGGTACAAGAGATTTGATGGATTTATGTCAGACGGATCATTATTGCTTCATTAAATTTTTTGATAATTCTTATATTGTGCTTTATTTTAATGTGGATGAAATGCTGATTCTAAGAGCAGATTGGAAGAAGATTAGGGACTTGATGGAGCAATTACCAAAGAAGTATGAAATGAAGAATTTAGGTCTAACTAAAAAAACAAATTCAGTATGAAATTCAGTTGTGAAACGTGTGTAGGTACATTAAAGCTTTCTCAAGAGGAATATGTTGAGAATATCCTACACAAATTCAAAATGAGTGAGGGAAAATTTGTTTGCTCCCTATTATATCCACTTTAAACTATCTAATAAAAATAACCTAAGTCTGAAGCAGGTCAAAAACATATGAGAAGAATTTCATATGCTTTAGCATTTGAAAGTTTAATGTATGCGATGATATGTACAAGATTAGATATTGCACATGCAATGTAAGTGGTCAGTAAGCACATGAGTAATACATGGAAACATAATTAGGAGATGATCAGGTGGATTCATAGATACTTGAGAGAAACAATCAATAAGACACTTTGCTTTGGAATTGTAGAGATTAATTTATAGGGATGTATAAATTCAAATATGATAAGAGATATTGATGGTAGAAAAAAGTACATGTTATACCTTTACTTTGGGAAACACAACAATGAAATTAGGTTTCCAGTTTATAGAACATTGTTGTACTATCGACTATAGAAACTGCGTACATTACTATCACTGAGATTAGGAAGGAAATGACTTGGTTGTAAAGTTTTATGGCAGAGCTGGGTAAGGAGTAAGAGAATAAAAACTTTCATTGTGACATTATGAGTGCCATTCATCCAACAAATAACATCTCATTTCATGCCATGGAGAAGCACATTTAGATAAAATATAATTTCATTCATTTGCTTTTAGAAAGTGTCACGACCTGACCCAGTATTTAAAATTAACTAAGACGGGTACTGCGATCTGACGAGTTTAACATTTAACTAACTATCCACATTTTTCAAACTTTCAATACATATAAAATAACCGCTGATAATCGACAGGCACAATAAGGAAACTTAAATCATCCAACAGTAACAGAAAATTTGAAAGTAAAATTTCAATCCATACAACCATATATGTCTATCTAAAAGAAACAATACCAAAAGAAATTCTAACATATCATACTTGTATCTATCAGCTGCAGTTCTTATCATGTAAACCAAGTCTTTCCTACCAGACATATCAGTCTAAAACTTTTCTTCTCCCGAAAGAAAATATTAATTGCAGCCGTAAGTATGACTTAGTAATTATAATTTAATATGCATTGAATTCTTATGTTATGCTATGCATGAATGATCAAAAGAAATTTCAGTTCATTTCATTAAAATTTTAAATTTATCCCTTCCCGTTTCACTTTAAGCATTCACTGTTTTTAACCATTTTAAAATTCAAAATAGGATTACCGTTATGGCTGAAGGTATCCTTCAAAAATGCCTCTGATGACACTTTCAAAATTATACCCGAACATACCTTAAATTGTACCCGGAGTTACACCTTTACAATTTCCTTTAATGTGCATGGGTACATTGCATCCACTGCTAGTACCATCTGGGTGTAATTCTCTATAACTTAAACTTTTACAGTTCATTTTAGATGTTTTAAAATAATTCAAAATGCATTTTTTATGTTCATTTTTTTTTCTCATTTGTGATACCATTTTAGACTATCAAAATACAAGACATGAATGAAATACTTATTTTAAATTTTAATAAATCAATTATTTATTTTAAATAATATTAAATTAATACTTAAAAAGAAAATAATTACTCGTCTTAGNAGCTGAAGGTATTTTTCAAAATACGTCCCGAACGTACCTTAAATTGTACCCGGAGGTACACCTTTACAATTTTCTTTAATGTGCATGGGTACATTGCATCCACTGCTAGTACCATTTGGGTGTAATTCTTTATAACTTAAACTTTTACAGTTCATTTTAGATGTTTTAAAATAATTTAAAATGCATTTTTTATGTTCATTTTTTTTCTCATTTGTGATACCATTTTAGACTATCAAAATACAATACATGAATGAAATACTTGTTTTAAAATTTAAGAAATCAATTATTTATTTTAAATAATATTAAATTAATACTTAAAAAGAAAATAATTACTCGTCTTAGCCTTAAAGAACTGTTGTAAATGCTTAATTTCTCACTTCACTTCTTAACTATTACCTATTAATTAAATGTGCATATAATTATATGAATTCTATTGTAAATGAAAATTTTTAATATATCTAATGGCATAATAATAATAACGCAAATAAATAATTATGCCATTCATTACCTTAACAAGATTTGGTTTGGTTCCTTACACGTCTCTTCTTTTCTCTTACAACTCTAATTGATTCACCTATTCTACTGTTATATTTGATTAAATTAAACATGTTATTAGCATTTAACAAGTACACCTATATTTCACATCCAAGTAATTAATATAAGTCAAATTTACCTTACCAATAATTGTTCAACTTGATAGTCCTTCCCAAGCAATTATCCTCTAATAATGCCTGATTTAAATTCATAAAATTTAATTATGTATTATAATCTCTTTAATTACATAAATTTATATATGTACACATTAAAAACATCTGATACTTACCTAAAGCTTTGATCCCATACACACGGTTCGCTTCCGGGTCTTATAACGCTAACACGTGCGAACAGTTTCACAGATCCTTCCCTTCTTCCTCCTCTCCTTCGGTACCGAGTCATCCCCACAAACCAAGTGTAGGACCTCCTTCCTTTGTACAAGCCGCATGCAAGGATCGTTGGCTTCGATGCAGATAGCACTCACAATCTCCTTCTTCCTCTTCTTCAGCTTCTTCTCCTTCGCACTGACCACCGTAAGGAGCCGTAGGTTCCTCCTCTATCGCAACTCGGTCCAGGTAATTCTTTGATGTCGCCACCTCCCTCTCCTTCCTCTAGCTTCTATCTCGACACAATATTGCAGATTCTTCTCCTTCACATGGCTAGATACTGCACATTGGCTGCACGTTTCTTGTGNCCCGAGTCATCCCTACAAACCAAGTGTAGGACCTCCTTCCTTTGTACAAGCCGCACGCAAGGATCGTCGGCTTCGACGCAAATAGCACTCGCAATCTCCTTCTTCCTCTTCTTCAGCTTCTTCTCCTTCGCACTGACCACCGTAAGGAGCCGTAGGTTCCTCCTCTATCGCAGCTCGGTCCAGGTAATTCTTCGATGTCGCCACCTCCCTCTCCTTCCTCTACCTTCTGTCTCGACACAATATTGCAGATTCTTCTCCTTCGCATGGCTAGNGTTTCTTGTGCGACTTCTTTTTCATTAACTAGGGATCAACCGTTTTTCTTTTCGATCTCTCTTGTTGTCTCTTGATCATTTTCGTATTGGTTCGAATGTGGAGTAATATGACTCTTAAGTGGTAATTGAAGGGATGCTTACCTTTCGTGCCTATTCAATTAATTGCTATTATTATTAATTTCTGTTATTACAAAATAATCAATTTTCTTTGGAGAAGATACACACATATTTTGACTAAGGCTGTAACTATTGAGAAACTAAAGTTACCCTTGGCTTCAGTTGGAGTTCAAGAAGGTTGAGACNTATCTCTCTTGTTGTCTCTTGATCATTCTCATATTGGTTCGAATGTGGAGTAATATGACTCTTAAGTAGTAATTGAAGGGATGCTTACCTTTCGTGCCTATTCAATTAATTGCTATTATTATTAATTTTTGTTATTACAAAATAATCAATTTTCTTTGGAGAAGATACACACATATTGACTAAGGCTGTAACTATTGAGAAACTAAAGTTACCCTTGGCTTCAGTTGGAGTTCAAGAAGGTTGAGACAAGTATGAACCATCCTACAATTTATAACTATGAAGATGTTGCGGTTTTTTTGGAGGAGCATGTTTGATTGCAATCAGTCTCCTAGTGAGAGATTATTATTATTTGGGGTCTAATTGTGTCAATCAATAGGTTACTCAAAGCTCAGTTCTGTTGGTCAAGCATGACTGTGAGTTTGCTCAAGGGTTACGAGGGAGGAGTGGCCCTCTGTATTGAAATTATTTTTTGTATTAGGCGCAGAAGGCTCGGATGCAGCGCCCTGGCGTTTTAAATCTGAGCTCTTGATGCCCCAACACCAGTTGGAGGCGCCAAAGCTACAGGTCTAGAACTTGAGCTCAACTCGGGGAAAGAAAATTAGGCTTGAGCTTGGCTTGGTTACTCAAGCTCGATTGGAAAGCTCAAGTTTGACTCGTTTCATAAGCTTGATTGTACTTAAAATTTCAAATGTTGGTTTAAATCAAGCAATTGGAAAAAGCTGTAGATTTATATTGCAATTATCTAAAAATAAATTAAATGCCCTTCTCCACAAAAATTTTATCATAAAGCCCAAAAAGAATTTATTCAGATAAAAAACATTACATACATTTGACGAAATTCATATGCATTTACATATCTACACCTAAACTTTATTTCATGTTTGGAGCCAAAGCCGTGATCTTCTTGTTCATTCTCTCATCAATACCAAAGAACACAGTGAAATTACCACTCAAAACTATGTTCACATAAAGATCTTTCCTGATATCAACGTCACACTTCATAATTGAATTGTATACTTGTATGCTGTATCATTGATGCCTTATGCCAGAAACAATCTACAACCATGATCACTAAGCATAGGATTGAAAAGAAAATAGAACTTGTTAAACTTTGAAATTTAATATCATGTGGAAGGTGGTATCGAAGAAAAGGAAATGCTAAAATTATCCAAAATAGAAAAAAAATATAGGGGCTACTTGCATACCACTCAATTCCTAAGCATTTACATATCTAACACCTACTGTTTTCTTTTTTACATTTATACCACCCAAATCTTTCATAGCACATAAAAAATACAAACATTTTAAATTTTAAAAAGTGAATAAATAAATTCATGCATCGTAGGAAAGGTTGTTTGTATGCAAGAATTGAAGTTCAGGTGTTGTAAATGTAAGTACATATAAATTGAGTGGTATGTATGTAAATCTTCCAAAAATATATATAATATTGAAAAAGAAAACATTCTTTAAGCAAGTAAAGGCCTCAATTTGCGTTCAATGAGAACAAGAAGCATGAACTTTGGTGCTGACAAAATCAATGGAAAACAGAAACAGAAAAATACAGCATTCAAATGAATCCAAACCTAATTCATCAAGCCAGGCTATTTTGTTTTTGACCCCCTTTTTAGGCTAAATTCCAGGCTTTCAATTACAATTTACATATAACATGTAGCAATAATTGCTTCCAATTACAATTTTCATATAACTTGTAACAATAATTAAACCTTACACACACGAAGACATTAAGAAATTGAAATTATGCGAAAGACTAAAAATTCATCAACTCATGAAATTCTTTGTTTTTAGTATATTATAAAATATATCATTCGTCCAAATGCAAAATATATTAAAACTAAATTAAAGTCAAATAGATCATAAAATATTTTGTCTCTAGTAGATCGCAAAATATATCATTTGTTCAACTATAAAATATATTAAAACCAAAATAAGATCATAAAATTCTTTATTTCTGGTAGATCGCAAGCACCATCATTTTCAAAATATATAAATACATGGAAATTAAGTGTTATTTATGTAAATCTTTCAGATGAAAAAAGATAAAAAAACTATTGATTATTAAACTAAATCTAACTAACTTATAACTGAAATACAATTCATTGTTTTTAAATCATATTTCCTAACTTCAATTCTTTAAGGAACCAAATTATCACTTAAATTAATCAAGAAAAGCAAACAACAAGCAATTCGACATCCTAAGCACAAAGCCAACATAAACATCAGAAGGCAAACCAAACCCTCTTGACTGCCTCTGAGCCACTACCTCGTTAAATGAATAATACAGAGAACTAGAAAAGGAGATAAAATTTTACCTAAATTTATGTTTTTTTATACATCTCCAACAAACTGTGATGTTTCATAAAGCATGTGCTAGTTTGATTTAGGAGCTCAGTGATGGTCGGTGGGCAGTGAATGTGAGTGTTGCGTGTCGACACCAAGCGGTGGGGAGACGAGAGCTGCACGGACGCAAATTATTGGGGAATGGTGATTGTGAGTTCACATCTGATCGAGCTGTGCTGTGCTGCTCCTGGGGAGTAGGAGGGTGTAATGAGGTTATGAGACATAAACAAGAATACGAGATTGTGATTTGGGAATAGGCGTTTACGGTTTCAAAATAAGAATTGAATAAAAAATGGTCTCCAATCAGACGATCAGATTTTGGCCATGCGACTAACGCGAGTGACTTGCAAGAGGTAGCAATGTTATGCCTACTTGCAACTTAATTGAGCTGCTTGACGAGTTTACGAGTTGAGTCATGAGAAACTTGAGCTCGAGTTCATGTATTATATAAGCTAGGTTGTAAGCTCGAGCTTGAACTCAAGGGTCAACAAGCTCGACTGCGAGCTCATTAATGAGTCGTATTCTAGTCAACTTGCAAGCCGACTTGACGTATATACACCCCTTAGCCCCAACGCTAGGAGCGGACACCACAATGCCCAATCGTAGTGCCAACACCCGCATTCGGGAAGTTCGAAGCTTAAAATCTTCCAGTAGGATTTGTGTACGTAGACATTTTGGATTTCAATTTCTCGTGCGAAAGAGAGAGCTTGAAGTTTTCAAAAGTTTAGAGAGATTTGAGTGGTGTGATTTCTACAATTCTCCACCTTTTTATATTTAATTTGTTGGTGTGACGTGACTCCCTGGTTTTTTCCCGTACTCGAGTTTTTCCACGTTAAATCTTTGTGTTCTTTGCGTATTATGTGTTTTCTGATTTGTGTGCTTCTGTTCTAAGTTTTGTTTAGATCTTTTGAGTTGGTTTCGTGGTTTTGCATATGTCCCTTCCCCAACGCCTTTGCTTATATTCTCAAAATAAGTGTGTATGATTCGTAGAGCAAATTTGACACATGCAAGAGTATTTTCTTAGCTTTACAAAGATGTTCTAAATTCAAACAAATTTTTGTGATGGTGGAAGCATATCTCTAGCGAAAAGGTAGTATGAATTTTCCCATCAAATTACTAGATTTGACTTCAGTGCTGGTATGCTTGCAATAATTAGGTTCTATTGTGACATGGAGGTCAAAGATTGAAGCCTGGGATAGCCTCTCTGCTAAATCGAGCAATTATAACTCTGCTTGCAGCAATTTCTGTCCACGAGTCATTACATCTTGAACTTTGGCTTTTCTCTGCCAGCTTGGTAGTAGCCTCAAATATTGGAATATCTTTTTATACCTTGGTTTGAATTAATTGATGTGAAAAATCAAATTTATTATGGGATTTCCCCAAGCATCAACATGCTTGGACAAAATGTTGCAAAATGCATTGCTTTTTTGAAGAATAAAATTAAATTCAGTTTGTTTTATCTGGTGGTTGCTTCTGTGCTATACTTGTGGCATGCTATCCTTATTAATCTTATCTATTTCTGGATCGTATGTTTGCGTTGCCAGTTAATATTTATCAAGAAAAGTATAGATGAATTTTAGCAGGTGCTTTGCAAGATGTTCTACATTTGCATGATGTCCTTGCCAGAGTTTCCCTTGCTAGATTGTGCTATATGATATCTAGAGCCCGTTCCCTGGATGGTAAATGCATTTGCAGGAAACCTGCTTTTAAGTTAATGTTTTTTTTCCGAGCTTGATTTTTGTTTTATTAAAAAATACTGTTGATTGTATAGAGAGGCCGGATATAAAATCACAGTTCAACAGTATTCTCTATCAACTTCTACTTGATCCCAGCGACAGAGTTTGTTTTGAGGCAATTCTTTGTGTCTTAGGAAAATTTGATAATACTGAAAGGTGCTTGTTTGTTCCTTTGTAATGATATTTTGCATTGTCTTGAGAGACAAATTACTTCCGCTGTCTCAAGTTTTAATTTTAAGAATTAGCAGTTGATTCTGTTTACTTCTTTTCATCAAAGGACTGAAGAGCGAGCTGCTGGATGGATTCGGCTGACAAGAGAAATACTGAAGCTTCCAGAGGCACCGTCTGTAACATCAAAGGATAAATCAGAGGACGGACTTCCACCAAAACCAACCAAAGAAAAAGCTTCTAAAACAAGGCGCCCTCAGCCTCTCATTAAACTTGTAATGAGAAGGTTCATGATTTTCTCTGCTTCATTTTTTTATTGTTTTTCGTGTATTCAGTAGATTGTTAATTGCTTTTCTTAATCTTATGCATCCGCTAAGTTTTTTCTTTGCCATCTTTATTTAAGTTCTGTAACTGTTTTATATTTTTTAGATTGGAGAGTTCTTTCCGGAGTTTCTCTCGGCCTGTACTTCACGCTGCTGCACGAGTTGTTCAGGAAATGGGAAAGAGCAGGGCCGCAGCATATGCGCTGGGTGCCTATGATGTTGATGAAGGAATTCAACTCAATGCATATTCTGAAAATGTGGATTCTATTGATTCAGATCAACAGGAAAGCCAACCTGAAGGTATCTTCTAGGTGAAAACTAATACTGTCCATGCTGCAGTTCTTACAAAGTATGAAAGAAGTGAAGATACTTAAACTGAAGTTGTTTCTGCGTATCTCTGTCGTTGTGGATCTTGTGCAAAGGGTTACTTGGTTGATTAAAAAGATGCTTGGTCAAAATAGTGATGTGGAAATCATCATCAGCAATTGCGATCAGCAAGTTGTCAAAAGGGTCAAAATACCTAATTTTGGCTAAGCTAAAGAATAAAGGGTTTGATTCATTACTCTAGTCGGTATAACCATCATCAAATGACAAAAAAAGNTCTTTTTTATTTGTTTTTCGCCGTATTCAGTAGATTGTTAATTGCTTTTCTTAATCTTATGCATCTACTAAGTTTTTTCTTTGCCATCTTTATTTAAGTTCTGTAACTGTTTTATATTTTTTAGATTGGAGAGTTCTTTCCGGAGTTTCTCTCGGCCTGTACTTCATGCTGCTGCACGAGTTGTTCAGGAAATGGGAAAGAGCAGGGCCGCAGCATATGCGCTGGGTGCCTATGATTTTGATGAAGGAATTCAGCTCAATGCATATTCTGAAAATGTCGATTCTATTGATTCAGATCAACAGGAAAGCCAACCTGAAGGTATCTTCTAGGTGAAAACTAATACTGTCCATGCTGCAGTTTTTACAAAGTATGAAAGAAGTGAAGATACTTAAATTGAAGTTGTTTCTGCATATCTCTGTCATTGTGGATCTTGTGCAAAGGGTTACTTGGTTGATTAAAAAGATGCTTGGTCAAAATAGTGATGTGGAAGTCATCCTCAGCAATTGCGATCAGCAGTTGTCAAAAGGGTCAAAATAGCTAATTTAGGCTAAGCTAAAGAATAAAGGGTTTGATTCATTACTCTAGTCGGTATAACCATCATCAAATGACAAAAAAAANTCTTGTTTGTTCCTTTGTAATGATATTTTGCATTGTCTTGAGAGACAAATTAGTTCCGCTGTCTCAAGTTTTAATTTTAAGAAATAGCGGTTGATTCTGTTTACTTCTTTTCATCAAAGGACTGAAGAGCGAGCTGCTGGATGGATTCGGCTGACAAGAGAAATACTGAAGCTTCCAGAGGCACCGTCTGTAACATCAAAGGATAAATCAGAGGACGGACTTCCACCAAAACCAACCAAAGAAAAAGCTTCTAAAACAAGGCGCCCTCAGCCTCTCATTAAACTTGTAATGAGAAGGTTCATGATTTTCTCTGCTTCACTTTTTTATTTGTTTTTCGCCGTATTCAGTAGATTGTTAATTGCTTTTCTTAATCTTATGCATCTGCTAAGTTTTTTCTTTGCCATCTTTATTTAAGTTCTGTAACTGTCTTATATTTTTTAGATTGGAGAGTTCTTTCCGGAGTTTCTCTCGGCCTGTACTTCATGCTGCTGCACGAGTTGTTCAGGAAATGGGAAAGAGCAGGGCTGCAGCATATGCGCTGGGTGCCTATGATTTTGATGAAGGAATTCAACTCAATGCATATTCTGAAAATGTCGATTCTATTGATTCAGATCAACAGGAAAGCCAACCTGAAGGTATCTTCTAGGTGAAAACTAATACTGTTCATGCTGCAGTTTTTACAAAGTATGAAAGAAGTGAAGATACTTGAATTGAAGTTGTTTCTGCATATCTCTGTCATTGTGGATCTTGTGCAAAGGGTTACTCGGTTGATTAAAAAGATGCTTGGTCAAAATAGTGATGTGGAAGTCATCCTCAGCAATTGCGATCAGCAAGTTGTCAAAAGGGTCAAAATAGCTAATTTAGGCTAAGCTAAAGAATAAAGGGTTTGATTTATTACTCTAGTCGGTATAACCATCATCAAATGACAAAAAAAATAACACTAGGCCTAAAAATAAGAAATAACCTTGCAATGCATCTGCCCAAAATATGACAGGTTTGATAAGGTCTATTAAAAATAAAAATGTAAATATACATGCTTAGGTAGATAAGAACAAAAATTTAGGATGATGATAATGATGAATTCTTTATTTCCGAAGGATTCACTTCTGGAGAATGAAGATACAAGTACTCCAATTTCGAATGCAATTTCAACTTTTTCAACTCGTCATCGATGAGTTTTGAATTCTCAAGTGAAAAAGACCTCCATTTAAAAAAGACCTTGTCAATGAACTGACCCTCCAAATGGCTTCATCTAATGTGGTGATGATTTGGACGTTTAAAATTTGAATCTTGATGGTGAAACCTTCGGCAATGGGATGGCAAACATGTCTGTTAAGGAGTATCTATTGCATGCTTGTATTATTTGTAGAGAGAATAATAATAGGCGGGGATAGAGAGAATAACAATATGTGGGGTTTGTATATCGTTCATCATTATGGCTGACACATTTAACGTTGTAGAAATGCCAACCTGCATGAGATGATCTATCTCATAAGCATTATTTTTTTTCTTCTTTAGACATCTTTAGGGGTCAGATTCTTGAGGGTTAACTTTCGAAGAGATTTGATTAAAAATATGTCAGGCCTTTCAAGTCTCCCTCATTAAATTTTAGGGTCAATTACATACAGACCACCTGAAACTTGGTTTTTACAAATCAACCATCCTCTTTCATCCATTTTTCGAATTCTCACTCAAATATCAAAATTTGTGGTAAAACCCCAACCCATATTTTTAATTTTTATCAAATTCTCAGCAGTTTAATCATGGCATGCATGAATTCATTGGTTCGGTAGTTCAACAAAATCAACTAGTGCTTAATTTGTAAATATTAATGTTTCGTGTGGTTTGTATGTAATTATCCCTAAATTTTATTTATCATCTACTTGTATCAACATTAGCTTTATTTTTATCACAGTTGAAAGTAAGTTTTGTTGAGTTTTTTGGTGTGAATTATGCATACTTTGCTTGAATGAAGATGTAAATACACTAGACTTGTTGAAATATATATATAAAAAAGATCAATTAGTTTTATGTTTCATACATTGATGGCAACATGGAAATGACTTGTACTAATTGATTAACTNTATATATATATATATATATATATAAAAGATCAATTAGTTTTATGTTTCATACATTGATGGCAACATGGAAATGAATTGTACTAATTGATTAACTAACATAACCGTTTTAGACAAGCATTGTGATAAGAGGAAGAAGATCTCAAGTACTGGCATGGTTTATCACCAAGAACCTGAACAGATCTCCAATGGTCCTATTGATAACCTTTTTCTGAACTTTAGTCTATGGATGATAAGTTGTGAAAAGTAGGAGTTTTTTTCTTCTTTAGGTATTTTAGAAATAACTTATAAATCTTAATCATGCTTAGAGACGATCAATTTAGAAAGCCCATATGGACAAACTGTCTCGTGAAAGAAGTTATCTAACATGCATCAGGCATCTTATAGAATGGAATTAAATGTCATTTTAGAAAAGTGGTTTATGACTACTAAGATGGAGATAAATTGCACAATGAGGGTAACTTGAAGACAAAGCCTATACTAAGGGACTTCCTATGGTTTTAGGGAATTTGAGGGAGTGTATATTTATGTGTCTGTTGAAAGATCTCAAAAATAATTATGATTATATTCCATATTTGTTATAACTCTATATTTAGAAGGTTATAAATTGTATGAGGGATCTTAGGATTCTCTATTTATGTTTTTCTTTAATTAGAGAGATTATTTGCTTCTTATATTTGTTATTATTCCTTTCCTTGTCTACTGTATTCTGTTTTTATTGCTTTCCTTACCGGTGAGTCCTGTAATGGGTATTTATACCCATCTTTACATCAATAAATTGCCACCTTTTCAATGAATGAATCTAAGAGTGAGGAATCTATATACAAAGATGCATTTCTCGAATTAATTAGTCATATTGCATCTTGTTAGAATTAGGAGTGGGTGTATTAGAAACCAATGACTAGTAAATTTAAGGGAAGTCTTTTTAATAGAGTTAACTTTTTATGACTTTAAAATTAATCTTTATTAGTGTGCACATACTATTCAGGACATCTACAGCTTTGTTCTCAGCATTGGGGTTGTGTTTTAGAATTGAAGTATACCGCTAAATAATTTGGTCTCATTTTATATTATGATTGAATTTGTTTTAGATATTAAATAAAGATGTAATGTCAACAACAACACATAGTTTGGACTATAACATTATCATTGATGCACTGTTTTATTTCTTGAAGTGTTAAAATTGACTTGCTATTTGAGTTCATCTCTAATGAAAACCCTAGAGACATCATATGATACCTCAAATATTTTATTTACATATTGTAATTTTATTATCTTTTGGACTCATTAAAAATTCTTTAATTTTGGAAAGGGCATTAGAGATTGCATTTGTCCAACAAAATTCACCCTTTCTGAGGGAAATGGTGATCAGAGGCATAGTGGTGTCGAATCCATGGATAAATCTTCGGTAGATGTAGCTAACCTTTCAAAAACCATGAATGTTATGCATGTTTGTTGGAGTAGGCCACACATAATGCTTGAAGATCTTGATTTTCTTAGGATTGTCATATATGATTTCACTGAATCTAAAGAAATCATGGAAGAATTCATGAAGCAGCACTTAAAGATGATTATGTAGATTTTCTCAGCAAACCGCCTAAAAAATTTATTGCAATTTATGCAAAGGATCATCCCGTCTAACAAAATCAGAAGGCCATCAAAATAGAAGGCTCAGAGTCATTAGTTATGCCAAATGGTGTCACAATTTACTCGTACCAAACATCCTTTGTTGAGATGATTTTTTTTTTAAATTCATCTCTTATGCATGTGGATTTAGTGATATGTACTCTAATAATTGATCTTATAAATAATATAGCTGTGCTAACCATCATAATTAAAAGCTATGAACTTGAATTATGGAAAACTTACGCATGATGTTGATTGGTATTCTTGTTGATGGCATGGCTATCCATGTTAATGCACCATGTATCATCCTTTGATGTAAGAAAGAAAGGGATTATGCATATAGGAAAAACTCTTGAATGAGGCCTTTAGACAAGAAGTCATGGACCTATCTTTTGATCTTTACATATTTTGCTAGTTTCATTTGGTAGTGAGGCAAACTGGGTGGCAAGATCTTGGCACCAAGTCTATTGGATTCTCCTCAATGGGGAAGCTTAACTAGGGCGTTCTTCTTGACGAACATCCTGAAGTCTACTCACCTAAGGTGGGAGGGTCTTAACAATTGGTTTATATGTGAGAGTTAAAATAATCATAATAAAAATAATGCTTCTTCTAATCATTTGCATATATTTATGTCTTTTAATGACTTGACGGGATTTCTTTTTTTAGGAGCTATGGATAGGTAACTTCATTAAGCTTAGTAGATTAGAATGTTTTGTTTGCCCTAATACATTAAGGCATACATGTTTAAACATTCATCTTAGATGACATCCAAATCATAAACCAAAGTTCAACCTAGAAGTATATGGATAACTTTCATGGGGAAGACATAACATTAAATGCTATTCGTGTACTCTCTCTAGGAGACAACCATGAATGTCTTATTTACCTTGACTTTGCACTGCTGTGAGCGCTTCATTTTAGCCAAGGCAGAAGTGGCAATAGCATTCATTTGTTGTTGCTATCAAATCAACTTACATGACTTGTCATCACTTTTAAAATATGTGTGAAAGATCTTTGTGAGCTTTCACTTAATATTAGTTTGTGGAGTAGTTAACACATAACAATAGGCTGAACTCACCAATGTCTCTTTAGAATCTCTTGCCTTAAAGTATTCCATTGTAATGTGATCATCCTCAAGATCATTGAGGCGATCCACATCCTTAGAGTACATATGGCGTATCTTAATCACTAGGATAAGCTGAAAAATACACTATATCACCTAAATTCTGAAATAATACATTACATACTTTTTCAATACACTCAATTTCAGTATACTTAAATATTTTAACTTAAGCGGATTTAATCCAAAATATATCATTAAAAATAAATTTATAGAGCATTTAAAACACATCAGAATTCTTACAAATAAATATAACATTTATATGTTGACTTACCTCATGTTTTTTTATCTTAATATAATTGTACAATTAAGATATATCACAAAATGAGTCTGATCCTATCCAAGCTCAACCCTTTATTTTCCTTTCCTATGAAAATAATTATAATCATTTGATGAGTTATGACATGATCAGCAAAATAAGCTAATTTAATATAGAATTTAAATAAATAAAAACAGTAGTCAACATGCGTCTTGATAAGCTTCACATTTGCCTACATGCCACATTACATCTTTCATTTTAGGCTACCAAAATGTTGATTTCATTTCTTTATACTTTTTCTATTTATTCGATGAATTAAATATGTATTTTTTTGAGTTTTATGCATTCTTTTATTCACAATTGCAAATTACTTCTAATAACTCCTTATACATCAAAACGTTTTTGTAATTTATCAATTGGCTTTTGATATTCTAGCCCTTTGTGTAACTTTAGTTCTATCCTCGAGATTGGATTGAATATTCATTTGTCTAAGCTGTCTGTTTCTTGAGCATTTTGTATTTGGATTTCTAGCTGGCTTTCGTATCCTTGATCAGCTGTTTTTTTGAGTTCATAACAAAAATGTCTTTCCTAATAGGCTTCATGCTCAGTGCCTGAACAACCACATTGGTTCTTTCAGGACATTACTGGATGTCTAAATCATAATATTTTATCATTTTTAACTATCTTCTCTATTACAAAAAAATTATCTTTTCTGTTCAAATCCAATTCTTTCTTAGTGAAAGCACATTTCAACTTTTTGTGATAAAGAAATATTTCACATTTCAGTTTTTTGGGGTAATGCCTCTAAATTTTCAAAACAAACACTTTAATATCTAAATTTAAATCATATGCAGGATAATTCTTTTCTTTTGGCTTCAACTGTCTAGAGACATATACAATAACCTTCTCGTTCTATAGTAAGACACAACCCAGAGCTTTAAAAGATGCATCGTTGTATATTTGAATTCCTTCAATCTCATATGAAATTGTTAATACTGATGCAGATGTTAAATATTTCTTAAATTCTTAGAAGCTCTGCCCACATTCTTTAGTCCAATTAAATTTAACATCCTTTCTAGCTAATCTAAATAAATGTAGTGCAATATGTGTCAATCTTCTTATAATCTTCTGTATTAACCAGCTAATTCTAAAAACTTTTGACATAAGTCACACTGGTTAGTCTCGACCAATCCACCATTGCTCACTTTTTTATCCATTGATTTATGTTCACCACTAATAATATGCCCCAAAAAATGCAGTACTTTTTAACCAAATTTGACATTTGGAGGGCTTCACAAATAATTTTTGCTCCCTTAATATTCCCAATACAATCCTCAAATCTAGCATGGTCATTATCATTTTTGGCATAGACCAGTATATCATTAATAAATACTATCAAAACTGATCAAGTTGAGGCTTGAAAATTCGGTTGATCATATCCACAAATATTGCTGGGAGATTTGTCAACCCAAAATGCATGCTGGAAATTCATGATATCTATACTTGGTGTCAAAGATTTTCATCTTCATATTTGATTTTGAATTAATTATAATCAGATCTCAAATATTTTTTTTGAAAATACAAAAGCTTTCTCCAACTTATTAAACAAATTATCAATCATGAGAGGATTTTTATTATTAACAGTTACCAAACTCAGCTTCCTGTAGTTAGTATATAATCTCATTTAATTATCTGTCTTCATAACAAATAGAACAGGTGCACTCCAAGAGGATAAACTGGGTTTGATAAAATTTTTCTCAATCAATTTTGATAACTTACTTTTCAATTCTTGTAAATTTTAAGTAGCTATTCTGTAAGATGTTATTACAATAGATGTATTCCTGGTTGAACATCAATTGTAAACTCTACTTCCGTTAGGTTTCTCAAATAGTATTTATGAACTCATTTACCATTAGAATATCTTTTATATCCCTAATTCACTCTATGACAACTTCCAATTTAGCCAAACATATTATTCACCTACCTTTATACATTTATTCATCATAATTGAATTGATTCGAGATGATATCACTCAATTCTCATATTGGATGTAGAACAACTTATCATTTGGCAAATTTATTATGACTCCCTTATTCCAACATTCTGTAGTGTCATAGTTCTTTACTAATTAATTTGGGCCCAATCACAAAGTTCATGTAATAAGTATTATTAGCTAATATAAAATCATTATACCTGACTCCAAAAATAAAACAAATAAGTTTTAAATATAATTTATCATAGAACAACGTAGATATGAAAGTGTGATGCACCAGAATAAAAATAATCTAACTGGAATATTTGAAATAACTATAATACTTATCACCACTTCTGACGATTCTCTAGCCTTTTGAAATGTCATAGTAAAAACTCAAGTTGGTACTAAACTCACATTTCCTTCAGATGCTTTTTCTTTGCATTTTATTGCCAGCTTAATCATAATAGGCATCATACCTCTTTGTTGCTCTGGCTTTTGTATATCATTCAATCTCGAGCTCTTTAGATATTCTTAGGATAATGTTTTTTGATATGACACAATTTATTGCATAAACAATATCTTCTAGTATTTAACTAATATTTTCCTGAATGTGACTTTGACAGATAGCATAGTTTGGTATCATCTGCTGATCTCCCAGCTGATGTTGCTACAACAACCTCTAAATAATTGTTTGCTTTTTGAAATAACCATTTCTAATTTTTTAGTTACCTCTTTTTGATACTAGTTTCTCATTTCTATCTTACCATCTACACATCCTGCTCCAACATTTTAATGTTTTCCACTAACTCAGTAAAATCTTTGATACATAGTGGGAAGCAAAGGCTGCCTCTATTGCATCTAAAAGATCTGTAACACTTTTCAGTAGCAGTATTAATAAGCTATGGAGCATATCTTCATAAGGATATAAATTTTGTCTTATACTCTGGATCAATGTCCTCGCCCCTTGAGTTAGATTCAAAAATCTTTTCTGCATTATTTGTTTTTCAAAAGAAGGGACATTTCTGAAGCTTGTTTGAACCTGTCTCAAGTATCCTTTTTACCAATGCTCTACTTTAATTATAAATACTACGAGTATTTTATCTCATTCAAGACCTAATAATAAAATCCTCAACAACTCTAACTTCAACCTCTTTTTTAATAAAAGTGGATTTAAATTTTGAAAGAACTTCAAATATTTATCTATATACACACTAATTCTGGTATTGACAATATTACATAATTGTAAGTGTGGCTGGTGCTGCTATTTGTGGTAAAATAGGTGTTTTAGATGCTACAAAAGACTACATCTTTTTTATCATTTGTATCATCATTTTCATCTTATGTAATTGCATCACAGTTTCAGGATCTGGTGCCACTGACATTTTCTGCTTTAATTATACTACTCTCAACAGGTAAAACATTCTCAAAATTTTTAACTGTTCTGCTTGGCTATGTTGACTGACCATTAGATCATTTAGACACTTTTTCATCCATATTATCTTTAGTTTATTATATCATAAAACATTTATTTACATTTTCATATTAATATTTTTTTATATTATATTAAATATGTACTGCAGGGTTTGGGTATGTTTCATGACTTACCTAAATGTGTTACACCCACGTATGCTTTGTAGTAATCATATCTTGTTAGATTTACCTTTCTACTGATTCTATCTCAACTCAATTTTTCATTATTGATCATCAAGATTTAGTTGCTCTAATATTATTTTCTCAGGCCCCTCAAAGACCCCCACTAGTTGACTCAAGACATAACAGATGCGAGTATGCTTTGGCTGTTTAAATATATTTCGAACACCTGTTCAGATATCTTAATCAACAAAATAAGATTTGAAATACATTTAATCATCTAAATTCACCCGAAATAATACAATACATTCTTTTCTAATATGCTCACTTTTAGAATACTTAAATATTTTCAATTAAGCAGAAGCAATCTAAAATATACCATTGAACATAAATCTACAGAGCATCTAAAACCTATTAAAATTTTAACAGAAAACGTAAAATTAC